>MU843095.1:0-41029 GCA_030867305.1 Colletotrichum zoysiae | reverse complement strand
GCCCGCTTCGCGGAGCGGCGCTTAGTGCAGGTCTGTTTGAGCCAAGGTTAGCCGCTGTTCAAACCCATTTTCAAGTGTTTTTTGTTTCGGGGGGGGGGGGGGGGGGGGGGGGGGGGGGCCTCGGACGCTGGGAGTGGCATAGGACTTACGCTGGGCTCATCGGAGGCGGCAGACGGAGTCGCGACCGGGGCGGCGGGCTTGGTGGCGGCGGGGACGGCGGAGGTCAGGAGAGTGGTGGCGGCGGCAGAGGGCGCGGGGGCGGCGGCGGCGGGGGGAGAACCGGAGCCGGCGGAGGAGGTGAAGTCGACGCAGGACATGTAGGTCTGGCCGGCCTCGCGGGAGTCCCACCACCACTGGAGGACGCAGACGCCGGCGGTGCGGCAGCTGGCGGGCAGGGAGGCGGGCAGCGTGACGCTGAAGGCCGTGTTGTTGGCGGCGACGCCCGTCTTGGTGCTGGCGTAGTTGGTGAAGGAGATGAGGGGCGCGCCGACGACGGAGTTGGTCGACGTGTCGACGACGGAGACGTTGGCGGTGCCGGTGTGCGGGGCGCGGATCTCGACCTGGAAGTCGACCTTCTGGCCCGGCGCGAAGCGCTGCACGTTGGCGGCGTTGTCGGCGAACTGGTAGCCCTTGCAGAGGGCGAGGTCGCACCTGGAGGCGTCGAGGCCGGCGCCGGCCTGCTGGGCGAGGCCCTGGATGTTGCCAAAGGGGTCCGACTTCTCCGTGTTGAAGAGGGTGTTGCCGCAGGCCGCCTTGAAGGCCTCGCCGGCGACGCGGGGAGGGGGCGAGGTGACCTTGCCGTGGGCCGAGACGGCGGCGACGAAGGAGAGGACGGCGAGGATCGAGGACTGCATCTTGTGGACCTTTTTTTTCTTTGGTTCGAAAAAAGGGGTGGTTTTCTTTCTTTCTTTCTCAAGAGCTCGTTGGAAGAAAGGAATTGGTTACTTGTTTTTTTGACTAGCAAAGGTATTGGAACGAAAAGAATGGCTTGTGGCTGGCACAGCGTAAAAGAGTGTTGTGAATGAATGGAAAGTGAATCGCAAGTTCGAACAAGGTTGGAAATGGAACGAGGAGATCAGAGACCAGAGAAGGAGGGCCAAGATGTTGGGCGGCGGCACGGAGGGAGGCTCTTATACGGTTTCGCGGCGGCTGGCAACGTAATTCCTCTCTCTCTCCATCTCTCATCTCGTCATATTCCATCCCAATTCCGTCCCATCTCGTCGTCACCACTCATCTTCCCCTTCTCCTTGCCGCAAGTCTTGTACCTATGCTGGGGGTGGTGTCATGACGGGCCCAGTCCGGGCTCAGGGTACGGACCCGGAATCGCAATCTATGCAAGACTGCTCGTCGCGGCCGAGGCCTTCGCTACTCTCTCAAGCTTACAGGGGTTGTTCGCTGATAGATGACGGCGGCGAGGGCCAGGTACGAAGTACACCAAAAAGATGAAGAGAAAAGACGGCCTGGCAAAGCCTCCCTCCCCATCGGCCCTCCAAGAGCCACCACCGGGGCGCGTCCAAGAGACGGGGGAGGGGGGCAATCCACGCAGGCCGGGAACGTGATGTGGCAGCCAACGCCGCCCCCCCCCCCCCCCCCCCCCCCCCCCCCCCCCTGGTCCGACTCCAGATCCTAGGGAACGGCAGCGATTGGGCGTCTGGCGGGCTGGGCCCTCCCGCAACGGGCAATGGTCGCTGGGTGTTTAATTTGAGTGAGGGCCAGGTGGAACTCGTCATGGTCTTCTCTGGCCTCCTCCCTCGCTACATTACATTGTACATAGTACATATACATGGCATTCGTAGACGCCGTTGTGGCATGACCCCTGCATCGCCATCGTTGCTCCTGGACCGGGGTTATGTTGCTGAAACGGCGCCAGCACCACGCATCTCTCTGGCGGCTCCGCCGTAACGTGTGTAACCCCCACCACTTTCATCATCTCCCCCCCCCCCCCCTTCTTCTCTCCCTCCATCATCCCATCTCGGTTCACCGGCTTCGTTGATCTTCGATCGCTTTAACGAGGCATGTGCCCGTTTGGAGCCTCCTTGCAAGCGAGATTGGGCACCCACGGTGAGTCTAGCTGGAAGATTTCAGTTGCTGTACCATGCAGTCGCCCTGTTTCAAGAGCCTCCCTCCGATAGTGTTCAAATTCGACTGCTCGTCGTCGTGGGTCCCGGTCAGCGAGTCCGGCGGCTCTGCAGTTCCCCTGACGGGCCGTGGACCTTTGCAGCGGCCTTTGGTCCTTTTTTTTTTTTTTTTTTTTTCACCGTCGGCGCCGAATCACGGCAAATCCAAGGCTGGCTATGTCGGTCGTCTTTTACGCGCCGTATGGGGGGAGGTCGGTCGCCCAAAGACGTGCCATCTGCCATGTATGTAGTCCCCGAGCGCCATCGCGGATCGATGGGAACTACGCAGCAGATCAATTCTCGAATTTCTCGGTGCAGCAGCAGCCTTCAGTGCCAGTAAATCCGACTTGGTGGTGGTCGTGGGGGGAAAAACCCGCCCCTTGGATAACGAACGCATCTCAGCTCGGCGGATCTCTTGTCATCAACTTCAGACTGGACTTCGCCCCGGTGGATAACCCCCCCCCCCCCCTGCTCTGCCTGTCTGGTGCTTGGCTTCCATTTCGCAAGCGCTTTCTCGGATTTCTCACGTGCCAGTCTTGCGATTTGCATTCGACTCTGCCACTCTCCTCGTGTTAGATGCTGATGTGAAGGGGGAGAAAGGCCGTGGCAGCAGCAGCAGGTCTTTTGCCATGCTATTTGATCTTCTTGTTTTTTCCCTCGTCCTTCTTTTCCCTTCCCGATTGTCGACTAAACACATTTGGAGGATTCATCCCCCCCCGGTGCCCACATCGTGGATCCCGCGCAGGGGTCATGGGCGCTAAATCTTGCGCCGGGCATCTCAGCCGTGAGACTGGGCCCTTACATAGTACTCAATTTCTATCTTCAGGTGAGAGAGATTTGGTCAGGCATCGCGGTGGGGGGGGGGGGGGGGGGCGCCGGCACGAGTGAGAGAAAAGGGGGAACAGAGGGAATCGGTGATTCAAGTAAAATATAGAGAGGGGGGGGGGGGGGGGAGGGGGGGGAGAACGGGGAACAGGGCTTGGCGGTTCATGCGACGGCGAACGTAGGAGATGCAGTGCACTTCTGAACTGGCGGAAGGGGGAGATGGCAGAACAGGGGCCGAGAAGCGTGAACCCGTCAGTATCTGTCAGTGTCTGGGGCCTATCTGCCGAAAGACCACAATGTGAATAGTTGGTTGTTCCCCCCTTTGCCTCGGCGAGCGCCAGAACATGGACAGGAGGGCGTGATCGGAAAGGAGGGTTGAATTCGATGGTCGTATCCTAGCATCAACAGAGTTGGTTCCTAGATGAAAAGGGGCAATTAAGCTGCAACACAAACGGTGGCGAACGCAGGACACCTCTGATTGATGACATGACTGCGAAAAAGAACCACGTTCGCTGCAAAGCCGACGCAAAACCCGACCCGGCTGCAGGTACGATGTTACGCGTTCTCAGCAAAATGCTGTGTGCCCCCCCCCCCCCCCCCCCCCCCCCCCCCCCCGTCGTTCGTTCACCAGTGCCGTGATTTAACCGACACCCGCTCTCGCAGCCCGCGACGCAGTGCTTGGGAAAAGCTTGGCGGCAATTTCGACCGGAAGCCGTCGGTGGCGGGATGTGGGTGCCTTGTCACCGAGTGGGCCGCACATGGCATCGACGGCGCGTGTATTCGTAGGCTTTCAGCCATGGTGACTGGTGACACATTCCATCTGGGGTTGGGCGCTGCAGTTAGCAGGGTGGGACACAGAGGTTGGGTTGCTTCCAAGAGAGCGTGGAGAGTTCTACTGCGGTCTCTATGCCGGATGCCAATGCCTCGCAGCGTCTTTCACGATCTGTGCGACAGATGGAGCCGGTAGCTACTCTCGATCTCCTCGGGGGCAACATGTTGTTCATGGAACAATATCAAGTTGACTGTGATGTGATTTCCTGGCCAGACACATAGTTGGCGGCTTTGGTCCTTGGATATATGGCTTCACAAGTTGAGTGTTCAATCAACGGCTAATACATCCCAGGGTGTTGTCTCCCGTCAGACAAATCTGGCAAGCTCTGCTGGAAACGATAGGCTCGCTTGTGACTGAGTGACATCGGGAGGCCGGGGCTTGTATCTAAACCCGGGCCGGACATACCCCCCCGGCCCGGGTCGGGTGGGGTGGTTCAAGCCCAACACGCCCCACTCCGCCGGAGCTGTAGCCCGTTGCCTTCCCAAAGAGCACCCGGCCGTTTCCGGACGATGCAAGCGGTATCTTGCCTCCCGCCAAGTATTCAGACAGTATAAAAGAAAAAGAATTATCATACGGAGGTTCGGCCCGTCCCCGGCTGGAAGCGGCCTGTATGTCCCCAAGCTGGAGCTGACTTTTCAGCCATGTGGACCGTGGCTTGCTACAAATGATCCGGAGCCGGCGGCAGTGCCCGTCGCTCAAGCGATGCCGTCTTGTTGGAATGCCGGCTTTTCCCCATGAACGCTTCATCGATGGCCGCCAAGGTATAAAATGTACACATTACTGCTCGACCTCGGTGACGAGTACATCGCGCCGAAGGACCCTGCGTGCGCGGCCGGACGAGACCTCACGATGTCTAAACCCTCGGGAACCAGGTTTATGACGGAGAAGAAGTACAAGTACACACGCGACACGGTAGACTGCTCGAACTCGACCGATGTGATGATATACCAAATGCATGCCCGCAGTTATTCCTGCGAGCGCTTTGCCATCTGCAGCTGCCCTAGGATGCGGCCAGACCACTATATTGCGGGAGGAGGTGTAAGTTGGCCAAGTTTTCTGCTAGAACAAGAAGGCGTAACTCTCAGAGAACACCGCCACTTACTGATTAAAGGGCTGCGATTTCTCGTGATGGCGGCCTTGAACCGCGACGGCCTTCATCACCCTTTGCCGGGTCGTCTTCTACCGCGTCGCAGGGCGCGCGCACCAGCGAGGCACGGCAACCACTTTAACACTGTAGACCGGCTCTTCAGGAAGCGCGTTTCCGAACCGGCGCGCCCGTCTCATGTTCCCCGAGTCGGCATGAGCCCCAACCTGCAGTTCCTCGTTGCATACAACATCGCCAACACCTTCAGCGACCTCCAGTTAGCGACCTGCCTCGCCGCGATCGTCGGCGGAATCAATGACCTTGACGATGGTAGCAGGAAATCGACGTACCGCTTCATGATCGCCCACCGACCTTGCCTTGTTATGTACCCTCACGCACCTTCTCTCGCTCGTCGTCACTCGCAGCGTGCACGGTAGCAGTGAAGCTCAAGCGTCCCCGACCACGAGAACTGCGGGGTGGGCGGTGCGCCTCGCCCGCGCGTTGCGCATATGCTTCATGGCCGCTGGGTTTGTGCCGTTGAACTATGCCTTCTGGGCCACTGCGTACGAGGCGAACTACAACAAGGGCCAGGACAGGCGGCCCATGAAGCGCGTAATCGATAAGTCAAAGGGCGTGCGTCTGCGGAGGCTGATGGGCATCAACATGGCTCCCGACGTCTCACTGCTACGCGGTCCACATGTTCCTCGGTTGGCGCGTCGGGGGCGACCTCTTTTGGATGAACCGCGTTAGAGGCTACCTAATTGACCAAAAAGGGCCAGCCGGTCGACGACAGCCCCCCCCCCCCCCAGGAGAGACGCCAGGAAATGGGACCAAGACCTCTCCAACAGGAGGAGAACTAGCTGGTTTTCGGCCAGCTCGTGCCGATATCCTTACTCATCATTCCATTGACGGAGGCACTCCAAGGCATACAGTGAGCCCGGCGCCAAGGAGCTGGACAGCTGCACCTCGGAAGGGCCCCAAGACTACGCGGGGATGTAAGACCGCGCGGGGATGGGGGGGACGTGAAGGATGACGATGGAAAAGCGCGGCTGGAATGGAGGGACGAGGCGAGATTACGTAGCGAGCCAACCCACAAATGACGACGACGCCGAGGCGCCTAGGAAGCCATACCACGAAGCACAGCAAGTTCGTTCAAGCCGAAGATCGGATTACTTTTTTTGTTGGCGGGGAGGAAAAGTGTCAGTTCGTGGTCAAAGCAACCCGGCGATGATGATGGTGTTCTTCCGCTTTTAGGGTTGATGGGCGCGCGCGCGTTACGAGCTTTCGCCTCTCTGCTTAGCATGGGGAGTCAACCAAGACCTCAAAGGCACACACCCCACCCCCCCCCCCCCCCCGCCAATCTTCTCGAAGGAGCGTGATGTGGTGAAGGGCCCCAGTTCTTCATATAAAACAAAAGGACAATGGAAACTCTGGCCCAGCGGGGGAAAAGCCAGGACACATGCGTGCGCGACAGAATGCATCGGACGGCAGTGCACCGCAAGCGTCCGTCCGTCCGTCCGTCAACTCCGGGCCGAAGTGGCACGGGGGGATGGGAGGAGAGAAGAGGGAAGAGGGCAGACTGCCTCGATCGCCCCAACACAACCGCGGATGTCCCGGCCTTTGCGCGCCATGCCAATGGGAGAAAAGCCACGAGTTCTTGGTGTTTTGGATTCTTCCTGGCGCTAAGTCCGTTCCTGGCCTCTCCTGACCGCGCTCGACACAGCGGTGGCTGTGCGAGGGGCGCGTTCTATAGGTCCCTGTACGGGTGAGCCCTTCGCCCATCTTCGCCGTTTCTTCATATGGTGTATATGGGTTTCCCCGCGAGGCGTTTTTCTCGTGGGATACCTTGAGGGGGCCATCTCACTGTGCCCGGGCACACGCATGCAGATCGGAGATCGCCCATGGCGGCTGGCCACAGACTTACCTCGCGAATCCGACGGGAGGGCATCAGTCCGTTCCTAAGCCACACGGTGCAGGGCACGAGTGCATCCGTGACTGAATCATCATGCTGGTATAAGACGAGGGCCTCTTCCCATGGGGGACAACACGAAGGTCGGACGACTGCAGGCCGTGCTTTCACTCTATAACATCGTCACCACGTCTCATCGTCATCTTGCCTAGACTCGACCAAGAGCTTTTTCCGCCCGCATATCAGACACGCGGCGCCCCGAACCCTCTCTCTAGATCTCTTTTCACTTCGCTTCTCTCCCCTCCAGCTAGATTCCGAAACCCATTCACACATCACACATCACACATCACACATCACACATCGCAAGAAATGCGTCCTTCCACACTCGTGCTCGCGGCCCTCGCCGCCGCAACCGACGCCGTCGCCGCCGCCGAGCGCCGCGACCTCAACGCCTGCAACTCGGTCGCGACCTCCCTCCTCCCCAAGATCACCGACGGCGTCCCGACCCCGCCCGCCGACGTGGCCGCCTACCTCGCCCTCTCGGCGACCATCACCGACCCGTGCGTCAACCCGACCATCACCGGCTCCATCGGCTCCGCCTACTCGACCTACGCCTCGTCCTACACCTCCTGGCGCAACGACCACCTCTCCGACTTCCGCGCCGTGTGGCAGGCCTGCAGCGACGTGCCGGGCGTCGCCGACGTCATCCTGCCCACCGGCACGGGCCAGTGCAGCTCCCTCGTCGCGCAGATCACGAGCGCCGGGCCGGTGAACCCCGGTGGCGGCGGCGGCGGCGGTTCCGGGAACGGTGTCGGGAACGCTGCCGGGCCCAGGGAGACCGGGGCCGTCCTTGCGGCGGCGGCCATGGCCGGCTTTGTTGTTGCCGCCATTCAGTAGATGGGGGGGAAAGGTCGTTAGCGTATACCGGAAAGGAGACAAAGAATATGGGATATGGGAGGGTAATTGAGTAGGGCTCTTGATACGTCGATTACGATGCGTTTGTAAAGTGTAATAATGAGTATGAATTGGACTAGGTTTCAAGGTATCTTTCGAGAGATTTCTGGTTAAAAGATATGAAAGAACTCTTTCAAAATACTGCAGTGTAAGCCTGACGTTGTCTAACACGACTCCGTATGCGCCAGCTCCTCGTGGTATATATATACATAACCCGTTCACGACGTGTCTATAAACAGTCGACATTATCATTACGTATCCGCTTAAACCACCCACAAGAACCTCTCCCTCCCGGCCTCGGGGAAATCTCCGTCATTGCAGAATGGCAAAGTTCCAGTTGGCCACCGCGGCATGAGGCGTCGTCAGACCCCGCTTGAGCCAGCACCGCAGCTGGGCTTCCCCGTCGACCATGACGTTGCCCCACGAGACGCCGGTGCACTGGGCGGCCTTGGCGCAGGCCTCCATGCACTCGCCCATGCTGGCCGCCGGGATGTTGTACATGTCGATGGCCCCGACGCCGCCCGAGTAGTCCACCCCGCAGAGCCGGAGGAACGTCTTGTCGGAGCCGATGACGTGGTAGATGGTGTTGTCGGCCTCCGGGCAGATGGAGTTGGGGCCGGAAGTCGCCGTGGGGGACGCCGCCGTCTTCGTCGTCGTCGCCGCCGACGAGCTAGTTGTCCATGTCACCAGCGTGGTAGCCGTGACCGTCGCGGAAGCTGTTTCTGATATCGTTGGGCTCCTGGTCATCGACGAGCTTGACACCGTCGGAACGATCAGGCGTGTTGTCGGAGACGGCAACGTCGTCGCCGAGGGGCTGCGCGTTTGTTTGTCAGCGCCGGCATCACCCCCACCATGCGGAAACTCGAAACCAGAAAAATCATCAAAAAAAGACATACCTCGTCGTCGCGGCATCCTCGTCCGACTGACTGGCCCTCCTCCCGGCACCCGCGCCGACGCCGACGCCGACGCCGATGCCGACCCCGAGGGCGACCAGGACAACGAGCCCGATGAGCAGCCAGAACAGACCCCGCCTGAGCCCGCAGCACCCGGGCCGCCTCCCGGGCTCGCTGTCGTCGTGGTCGAAGACGCTCTGCCGGTAGGCCAGCGAGCGCGACGCGGAGCCCTTCTCGCCGTCGGGCGGCGGCGTCCCCTCCCGGTAGAAGGTGAACTCGTCGTGGTTCATGGGCGTCGGGTCGTCGCCGGCCCAGTAGACGCTGGGGATCGACGCCTTGCCGAAGATGGACCCCTTGCCGCTGCGGACGGTGGGCGCCTTGCGCAGCGACGGCACGGGGCGCTTGGCCCGGAACTCCTTGGGCACGATCGGGTCCGGCTCGTCCGGCGGTGGAGGGCGGTCGTTCATCATCCTCTCCGTCGAGCGGTCGGACATTCAAAGTCTTTTCCTCTCCCCTTCCCCCCCTTTCCAAAAAGCTCCCTTTGCCTGGGCTTTCTTTTTTTTACCGAAAACCAAACTTGAAGGGATGGCGGGGCGGGCGAGTATCCTCCCCAAAAGAAAAAGTATGGTTCGCTTGCGCCGTTGTCTGAGCGTTCTCGATGTGTTGTGCGCGCGCGCTTCCGGCCACGTTCATGTCGGGGCCCTGGCCAGGTCGAGAAACGGAAGAATTCTTCGCAGAGCCGAGTCCAATTTTCCTAGGTATAACAAAACGAGCGTATCTTTTTTCTTTCCCTTCCCTTCCTCCTTCTACTCTTCCTCCTCCTTCTCCTCCTCTTCTTCTTCTTCTGTCTCTCTTGTTCTTGAAACGAGTGGTGCCGTGATTCAAAGGGCTAAAAATGGGCGCGCCCCGGAGCGCGGATGCGCTGCGCTGCCGCGATCGAAGCTGGGGCGGCTTCGCCGTGTTTCCCAGTGTGCCCCCCGTCACGTCGCGTCGAGCAGGGCCGACGGCGGAAACGAGCGGAACGCCGTTTGGGTCGGTATATTGGAATGAATGAATGAATAAACGAATGAATGGAAATAGATTGAACGAACGTAACTACAGTGTAAAAGGTGAGAGGAGGGTGAAGGAAACGGGGGAGGGAAAGGCGAGGGGGGGGAGAAACGAAAAGTGGGCAAAAAAGACGGCTTCAACTGTCCCACGAACCCATGATCCCTTCAAGATGGAGGCTCCTCTTCCCATGCTCCCCTAACCCCGGGCGTCCCCATCAATAAAAGCCTATACAAGGGGTCCCGAAGTGGTGTTACCCCTGTTGTGATAATTTCCCGGCCCTGAAGGCTGGGGGTGGTGTCGATGTGACGGACGTTCGAGCTAACCCGCTTTGGCACGTCCAAGCAATCGGCACCATGGAACGGCGACATTGCGCGCAGGGATCGTATTTGGAGTATTTTGTTGTTGAGAAAAGTATGGGGGTTACCGCGTTGACGTGCTATGCAGGTGAAGGCGTCGTTTTCGCGTTGAAGCGGCTGTCGGGAAAACATCGAGTCGGGATCGTCTGAAGATGCCGAGGTGATATTCAAAAAGAAACAAACGATCGGAACATGCAGAAACCGACGTTGTTTGCCACTTGGACGGGGAAACACACACACACACACACACGTTTCTCTCTAGCTCAAACTCGCTCTCCCGCGGAATGCTTGGACAGAAAATCGCCGATGAAGAGCAACAAAGGCTCGGCGGGCTTGTTTTCCTCAACGGGATAGGCTTCCTACCCTATCGAAATGGGCATATCCCTGGCGCCTCCAAAAGCACAAGGGGAGGGACGAGATAACACGAGATAACCAAGCCGAGCATGTGCGTCAGCCACCGGCTCTGCAGAATCGACCTTGGCATCTTGGCCTGACGCGAAGGAGTCCTCGGCGTGGGCGCCGGAGGTTTTGTCCTTTGCGCCTCTCTCTGTGCGATGTCTTGCCCTACGGAAATAAAGATTGATTACTTGCCAACGTCTCACCCCCCTCCCCCCCTTCCAGGCTTGTGTTGTGGCCAGTGTGTGAGTGTATTGGCACACACACACACAAAGATCCTCGATGACCGCATCCTCTCCTTATTTTTTTGTCCCAAGAAGACGGGTTCCGTGCATCGAGCGATCCAGCACACACCCGTCCGCGCGGCTGTCGGCGCGCTTTGCCTCGCGTCGATCGCTTCCGTTCTCCTCGAGCATCTAGATGCACTGCGCTCGGAAGTCAGTCAGGTGGCGCGAACCCGAGTGGCCCCCCCCCCCCCCCAACGAGTCCAGATGCTTCACTCATATTACGTCGTTTGACCCAAGTTGCGGCAGGGTAAGGTGAGAATGGACCGATGCAGGGAGTAAAGGAGAAGCAAGGGAAGAAAAACGAGAGGAGGCGGAGGAGGAGGAACTGCCGGATTTTGTGGGAGTTTTGTTTACCGAAGAAGGGTATACTGGGCTAGACCAGCCCAAGAAGTTTACGACTCATGAAGGGGCCGTTCGTCTCGACTTTCATCCCAACGGTGCCCCTGCGAGCTGCCCAACCTCCAAGATATGCCACGGGATAACCAGGGCGCGCTGGGAAAACAAGTATTTTTGGCTTCCAGAACTATAATAACAGCGGCGTCTTGACGCCCGACAATCAAACTCCCACGCCCGAGGCAGCCTTCTCGCACGGCATTCCATGGCCAACGCCCCTGTCAAGGTGTCGAGAGGCCCTCCCCTTCCCCCGGCCGGCCGCCCTTACGGAAGAATTTCCCGAAGCCGTGGAATGCCACTTGGATTCTTCTACGGTCCGCGCTGCAAAAGCCTGAGCGTCTCGGTGCCTGTGCTCTCAATGCCTCCCCCTCGACGCCGAGGGTAAACAAGGCCTCGTCCCATTACAACGGGAAATGAGGAGGAATGCCAAACCTGTTCTGCCTGCCAAGAAACCCTCCCCTCCCCTGCGAAGGCCTTTCTTCCCTCATCAACACACACTCTCTCACTCACTCATCTCCTCTCTCCCGCCATCGGTTCCAGGGCGATCGCTGTAAGTCGGGCATGAGGTGGTGTGGATCGTGTCCACACGGCTGGCCCGGCATTCCGCCCATCGGGCACCAACCGCGACGACGCTCCCATCCATCATGAGCCCCCCCCGGCAACAGTCTCTATGTCTGAAGGGCTTTCTTTTAACATGCACGTCGTCCCGTTTTGCGGATGCACGTTGCATGACTCCCGCAAGACCTTTCCTTGTCCTTCTCTATAGTCTTGAGACTTTTTTTCGTTGGGCTCTCATTTGCTTCTCCAACGCCTGTCCTTGCCCGTCTCATCACGCGACCTGGTACCAACCCAGAAAGAGAGTGAAGCCATCGTCGTCTTTCATTCTTTTCTCCCTCACCTGCACCGCAAAAACCAAGTCTGTGTCTGTGGGTACGCGCTAAGAGTCTGCATCAACGGCCCGCCATTGCAACCATGTCCCACCGTCCTCCCACGTCGAACCCGGCGCGGAGCTCGCGGCCGCCCCAGCCGGCCACGAAGCCCGGCTCAGCATCCAAGACCTCCGAGCCCAAGGCTCCGGCCCCCAAGACCTCCTCCGAGCGGTCCACCACCACATTGGCGGCGCCGAAGCCCGTCCGCCCCATCTCGTCAACTCTCCAGCCGCCAGCGGCCCAGTGGACGGGAAACCCCAGCCCGCCTTCTTACACCAGCTTCAACGTCCCTCCTCCTGGAAGCCCGGCTCCGAACCCCGGCGGCCCGTCCGCGCCCCCGAGGATGCCGGCCTCCTCGGCCGGTTCTTCTGCCGCCGACCGTCTGTCTCAACTCCGCAGCCCGGGACCCGGTGCCATCACCAGCTTTCCTCCTCCCCCGCCGACGCCGCCTCAGAGAGAAGCACCGGGCCACTTGCCCAAGGGGACCGCACAGCAGCAGCAGCCGAAGAAGCCATCTGCTTCAGCGACCACCGCCGCCGCCCGAACCCGGACCGGTGTCGTCAACGGCGTCTTGACGCCTCCAGAGAGCGCGACGAGCCCCGTGGAAGCGTCCGGGCCCAGGCAGCGGCCCGGCGTCATCGACTTTGACAACCTGGAAGAGACGCTCCAGAACCTGCGCTTCGCACCCTCCCCGATGCTGTCCACCATCTACTCGGTGCCGTCGACCCCCGGCGACGAGATCTCCACCCCCGACTTCCCCATCGGCCACCACAGGTCCTGCTTCACGCCCCCGTCCACCAACCCCACCCCGGAGCCCGTCACGCCGGTGGACGCGACCCCGCGGGGGCCCCCGCCGACGATCAAGGAGCCCGTCGTGTCGCCCACCAGGCCGCGCGCCAACTCCCGCCGGGCCAGCCCGCCCAGCAGGAGGCGCGGCCGCGGCGTGGTCGCCTGCATCAACCGCCCCGCGACCTTCTGCACGACGTGGTACACCCACCCCACCGCCCCGGGCTTCCCCATCTGCTCGAGGTGCTACGAGGACCACCTCGTCGGCACCCGCTTCGAGCACGACTTCCGCGGCAAGGTGTGCGACGACAGCAAGCCCCGCGTGTGCCGCTTCAGCAAGCCCCGGATCAGGGACCACCTCCTCCGCGACACCCTCGCCACGGGGCGGATCGAGGACCTCGTCGGCTTCCTCGGCCGCAGGAGCGCCGTCCCCGACTGCAGGGGCACCGACGGCGTCGTGGGGGCGCAGGGGGCCAGGTGGTTCCGCCCCAGGAACAACGCCGTCCCGAACATGGTCGTCTGCCAGGCGTGCTTCGAGGACCACGTCCAGCCCCACCGCTTCGCCGCCAACTTCGAGGCGGCCTCCGGGCAGGCGCCCACCGACGTGTGGTCGTGCGACCTGGCCACCCCGTACATCCAGAAGGCCTACAGGGCCGCCGCGGCCAGGGACGACTGGGCCGGCTTCACCAAGGAGGCCGTCGCCCGGATGGCCATGCCCGCCTGCGCCAGGCGGCAGAAGGTCACCGTGGGCTCCCGCAGGTGGTTCACCCCGACCGCCGCCGGCGCGGGCCACGACGGCGTCCTCGTCTGCGCGGCCTGCTACCACGACCACGTCGTCGGCTCCGGCGAGGAACGCAAGTGGCGCGACGCCGCCGCCGCCGGCCGCGACGACGACGACAACCTCGCCTCCCGGTACGGCAGCCTGGTCTACTGCATGCTGGGGCACTTCAACGTCGGCGTCGCCGTCTCGCGCGCCGCCGAGACGGGCGACTTCTCCGTCTTCTGGAGGGCCCTCGACGCGGCGTGCCGCGAGGAGTTCTGCGACCCGCGGGGGATCAAGGACGGGTCGTGGTACACCTTCCCGTCCCACCCCGAGGGGTTCGGCATCTGCGCCGCGTGCGTGGCCACCGTCGCCGAGCCGCTCGGCCTCGCGTCCTCCCTGGTCCCCAAGTGCGGCGGCGGCGGCGTCGGCCCCGGCGCCACGGCGCTCTGCTCCCTCAACCCCGCGAGCCCGCGCTTCGCCTCGTACATGGGCCGGCTCCTCGAGGGCTTCTTCGCCGCCGACACGCAGCCCCTCGAGTCCTACGCCCTCGAGTTCGCCAGCCTGCCCCTCTGCCCGCGCGACGAGGACTTCCAGAACCGGCGGTGGTACGGGTGGCGGGACTGCGCCGTCTGCCCGTCGTGCCACCACGAGTTCGCCCGCGGCACCGCCCTCGCCGCCTCCATGCCGCTCAAGGGCGACGTGGTCCCCGCGAGCCTCATGTGCGAGATGTACAGCCCGCGCATGCGCGGCCTCTACGCCGAGGCCTGCGCGCGGTCCCCGCCCGACGCGTCGGAGCTGCTGAGGGTGTGCCGGGCCCGCCGCGCCGTGTACGCCGAGACCGTCCCCGTCATCCGCGAGATGATCATGGAGGCGCAGGCGGCGCTGGGGCAGCAGCAGCAGCGGATGCTGGGCGCGATGGGGTCGTCGTCGTCGTCGTCGTCGTCGTCAGGGAACGGCGGGGCCACGGGGCAGATCCAGGACGTCGCCGGGCAGAACCCGGGCGTGTGCAGCATGCCCGGGGCCGGGTTCGGGTTCTCCAACCACTTTGAGGTGCAGGCCAACTCCATCCTGGCCGAGTCCGGGACGCGGGCGCTCGTCATCAAGCAGTTGGAGAGGAAGTGGAGGGAGGTGGAATAAACGGGGGGATGTGGGCTGAACTGGAGTCGGGGAGGGGGTGGGGGGAAAAGGAGTTTTTGATATGTATTCCCTTTGTTTTTAGAAAAAGATACCATTTGAATTTTAGATATTTCATCCCAAGCCATGCGCCCGACCTCAATCCATCGCCCCCCCCCCTCCATTGTGAGGTTGCCATCGTGTTCGTCTATCTCAGTTTCGGGTAAGCGCTGAGCGCGGCCTGGCCCCCGGTGTGGCAAAACAGAACATTCTGGCCGGCGAAGCCGCCGCCCCTCGCCGTGTGCAGCAGGCCCGTGAACGCCTTGCCCGTGTAGACGGGGTCGGCCAGGACGCCCTCGGCGCGCGCCAGCTCCCTGATGCCGCCCGCCGTGCGCTCGTCGAGGCGCCCGTACGCCCCGCCGAGGAACCCGTAGTCCACCTCGAAGTCGTCGCGCGCCAGCTCGTCCGGGGCGAGCCCGATGCGCGAGCCCGTCGCCCTCGCGATGTCCAGGACGAGGCCCGCGACGTCGTCCCCCGCCGGCTTCAGTACCGAGTACCCGATCAGGCGCCTCTTCTTCTTCTTCTTCTTCTCCCCGGCGGCGCCCTCCAGGCGGCCCGTCTTCTGCGCGAGCTTGAACCCGGCGACCATGCCGCCCAGGGTCGAGCCGGACCCGAGGGCCACGACGACGACGTCGAAGGACGTCCCGAGCTCGGCCTCCCGCTCCAGCACCTCAAAGGCCCATCTGGCGTAGCCCAGGCCGCCGAGGGGGTGCGTGCTGGCCCCGGACGGGATGCTGTACGGCTTGCTGCCCCGCCCCTTGAGCGTTGCAATCACGTGGTCCTCGCTCGTGCCGACGGGGAAGGTCTCGGCCCCGAGGATCTCGTTGATCTGGATGTTGCCCGCGTACTTGTACTCGGCGTCGTCTGACGCCGCAGCGTCACGGGGATACAGTGCAACCTAGTCCTCTCTCTCTCTCTCAGTAGCCGTACGGCCAAACTCAAACGTATCCTCCCCCCCCCCCATCTCCCGTCGACCTTGTGAGCTCACCTTGAGTCCGAGCCGTGCGGCAGCCGCGGACGTCTGGCGCATGTGGTTCGACTGGGTGCCCCCGGTGGTCACCAGAGTGTCCGCCCCCTGCCCGACCGCGTCCGCCAGGACGTACTCCAGCTTCCTGACCTTGTTCCCCCCGAACGCGAGCCCGGAATTGCAGTCCTCGCGCGCGATCCACACCGACGTCCCGTTGTCCAGCTCCTCGGTCAGTCGCGAGAGCGCTTCAATGTCTGCTGGCCGGTTGTAGAGCAGCTGGACACGCGGGATCTCGCTGAAGGGAGACGGTAGATTGACCATTGTCACTGCTCAGCAACACGGGCTTTCAGAACGCCTTGCAGACAGTGGTTTCCGAGAAGTGTCGTCGACTTGGACTTTTCAAACCTGCGATAGAGGGAAGTGCTGGTGAATCGAAATGTAAATGTCCAATGTAAGCGGGACCCCGCTTCTGCCCCCCCCTCTTCCCAATGAGATCGGCTATGACGTGTGAAGTAAGCAGACGTTCAACGATGTTCCGGCCGAAATCGGACGGTCTAGACGTTGCCCGCATCCCTTGGCTAGTGATGGAGCATCGCTGTCTTCTGCAACCAAACTTGTGTACCAACACACCGAGGCGAGAGGTGCAACATGAGGCAGTGAAGCAGGGCCCTGTCGATTAATAGTGTATACATCTTTGAGAGGCGAATGACTAAGGGCTTGTTAGGGATGATACCCAAGCATTTGCTTTTTGCTGGCCGGCATAATCTCACCGCAGCGAGAACCACAGTCTCATGAACCCCCTAGATGGGTAAGTACTAGCGGGCTTCAGTCTGTCGTGACGTTTGTGTTTGCGAAGCTGTCGTGCGTTGAGACAGTGACTGCGCAACCTTTCGATGGCCTTCTTCGATGGGCAGCGAAAGCGAGACTACGGCGGATGAACGCAATACTCCAAAAGGTAGTGAAAGACTTGTATTATTGAGTCTTTTATCCCAAGACTTGCACCTCCCCCTCGAATCTCCATAAGAGTTGCTGAAGCGACTGTCACTGCCAAGGTACACATGCCATAGCGCCCCGTTGATGCGGAAAAAAACAGAAACCCCAAGCTGATATCATGTCCATTCATATGCCCACAAATCATTCATGAACGATGGAAAAGAAAAAGCCAAAAACACCTTTTTTCTTCCTTCTGTTTTCTTTTCTTTTTTTATTTTACAAAAAGAGCGCACCGACGGCGGCGGCGCCGATCAGGCCGAGACCCTGGGGCGAGACGACGCCCGCGGCGTTCGGGGACTGGGTGGGCTGGCTGCCGCCGTTGGTCGGGCTGCCGCCGTTGTTATTGCCGGAGCCGGAGCCGGAGCCGGAGCCGGAGGACGGAGTAGGGGATGCGCCCGCGCCGCCGCCGACGGGGGAGCCCGGGCCGATGGTGGTGGTCAGCTGGGCCGGGTCGGTGGGGCGGACGGCGGAGACGGACGGTGTGGTGGAGGCGTAGGACGCGGTGGCGGCGTACGAGGTGCTTGCGAAGCCGCAGGTCCTCAGGATGTCGTTGATGTCTGGCATCGATGGTCAGTGACTGGAGAAAAAGAAAGAAACCCCCCTCCCCCCCCGGTGAACATATTCTGACAAGGGGTAAGGAAATTGCTCACCATCGAGGTCGTCGCGGTCGCGGGTGTTCTGCTCCATGCAGCTGGCGCACAGGGCGGCGTACTGCGAGACGTTGATGCTGTTGTTGGTGCAGAAGCACTGGGCCTCGAGACGGTCCTCGGCGAGGTCGTCCCTGACGACGTCGTCGTTGACCTCGCAGGCCTGGCCGAGGTCGTGGATGGGCCGGCAGACGGCGCCGCACTGGGCGGGGATGTCGTCGTTGTCGAGCTGGAGGTCGGCCCGGACGCAGGCCGCGGCGGCAGCGAGGGAGAGGGCGAGGCGGTTGAAGTGCATTTTGGGCGGGCGGGCGGGCGGGCGGCGGATTACTTTTTTGTGTTATTTGTTTGAATTAGGTGGGAAAGGTTCCAAAGAGTCGTTTGCTGCCTGCTAGAGACTGAAGTGATGAGGACACGGAAATCGACAAAACATAGGCGGGATGATGGCAGCATATATATAATCATGTTTCCAAACAGCTCTATTCCTGGGGAAGGATATAGAAACGTTTACCGGGGCCGGCACTCAACAAACCGAGACCAACGACAAGGTTCCCGGAAAAGAAACCCACCTACCTACCTACCTTGGTGTGTATAATGTCCATAAACTAGCAACGGGCAGTCTCTCGGGCAGCCACCCACCGCGCATCGTCACTTTGGGGGCTTGGGTCTTGGATGGACGCTTGGCGCTGGGCAAAGCCGGTCTCCATCTCTGCGCGGCGCGGCCTCTCGGTCAAATTGCAGCCATCCAAAAGTGGGTTCTGATGAGCGAAGCCAAGAACTCTCCCCCCCCCTCTCTCTCTCTCGCAGCCCCCCAGCCTCAACTAGCGACTCAAGACCCTGGTTGGATAGCGGCCCGGTAGTTTCGTTCTTATGCCATCAGCTACGCTGAATGAACAAAGTCTCCTTCCTGCGTGAGCTATTCGTAGACCAAAAACGTGTTAGCCGGTCCTCCCCCGCGAGGCTCGCTGTGATGTATCCGAAAGGGCCCGATTGATGTGTGTGTGGGTGGCATATGGGTAGGGGGGGGGGGCCTTCTTTTGTCTCCGTCAGAGCCAGCCTCTCTTCGCCTTGTCCACTCCGCCGGCCCCCGGGGTCTCCAGGAAAGCTTAAAGCAATACATCTGGGGGGCCCTTGAACAGTCACAATTTGACGGCCCGCCGGTGCTCCTCTCTTCCGAATGAGGATAAGTGTCGCGTGCCACAGACGGAGAGAGCATGACTACGGATATGACCGCCCCTTTGCACGTCGGGATTGGTTCTTGGCAGCCAAGGTAACGAAACGGTAGAACCAAACGCCGGGAGGATGTCCGGGCGCGCGGCGCGACACGACACGACACGACACCAACGCCGCACACACGAGGCGCCCACAGAAGCAGCCCGAAAGGAACGGGGAGGCTGCATGCCAATCACCGCGGTATACACACACTTGGCGCGGGAGAGAAACCATCTGCCGAAATGGAAGAGACATTTGGGCGTGCGCCTCGAGAAATCACCAGCCATTCAACCAAGTCACACACGAGAGAGAGCTTGGTGTCGGAACGGGGGCGGGTGTCCATCTTCGATCTGCCAAGTCCTAGCCATCATGGTCTTTGGACTATTATTTTGGGTTTGCGCCCATCACTTGGGATGACAATCACTCGCCGCCGGCACATCCCCGCCAAGAGAAGCAGAGCCACAGGGGACACGCATGCCAGCCCGTCTTCCCCCCTCGCCAGCTCACCAGTCAACTAAGCACAGCAGAACGAGCCCGACACGACTTACACGACCTGCACCACCGGCTGATCCCTCGATCAGATCGTCTCGCCGCTCTCTTCGCGACGTGGCGAGAGAGACTACTTACCAAGAGGCGGGGGGGGGGAGGAAGCAGAAACTCCCCCCAACTGGTCTGTTTCCCTGCTTTCCGTCCGTCCATGTCTCAGACGCTCGGGGGGGTTTTGAAAATAAAATAAAAAGACAAATATTTCCCTTGCGTGCCCAACAAACAGCCCGGCCGATGACGCTGCTGCGGATGATCGACGCCGCCACGTCCTGCCAATGGCCAGTTGAGATGTGTTTTCACTCGCCCTTGTCAAGACGTGCGTGTGCGACTGGCTGCTGCAGCCAACCCGCGGCCAGTCTTCGTCAAGTCCACGCAATCCTCCACGTACCTAGGGCTTTTTCTTGTGTGCTTCTTTTCGCTCGCCCGTCGACCCCAAACGAAAAAATGATCATCCTGGGCCAGCTGAGGAGGTGCGGATATCGTACCTATGTGTGATGCTAATTTTAGGCACCTCACGATGCAAGTGTGTCTTGGCACCCCTCAGTCTCATTCTCTTCTTCCGCGCCCAACAATAACAAAAGATCAAAAGCTCCACAGAAAGGAAAGAAAGAGAGAAGTAAAATCCCCGAGTAATTAAGCTCTTTAGCAAAAACCCTTCATAGCCCCCCCCCCATCCAAGATTACCGATGAAACATTTGGAAACTCCATCCTGTCCGCGGCAGAAAAAAAAAAGAAGAAAAAAAGAAAAACCCATGCGTCGCTGCGACTTTCCCCTAGCCCGTTGGATGTTTTCTTTCTGCCGATCTCCTCTCTCCACCGGTCCACGCGTAGCGCCTTGGTGCCGAGCTGTCGTTGAAGCTTCGCCTCAATCTTAGCAGCGCTGGACATACGCAAACATACCTGTAAAAGAAATATAGAAAAATGTATCAATAGAGTTCGTGTGGACGGCCGGAAGAACCCCACCGGGCGAGACGGACCGTCGGATGCTAAACTGTGGCAGGCAAGGCCCGCAGGTTTTCGAGCGGTGGGCGGACCGGACCGTAGTCTGGTGATTGTCGTAAACTTTTTGCAGCGTTTGCCCCCCAAGGGTCGGTCATGTCGGGAAAAAAGCCTTGGAGGGACCGTCTTTGAGGTTGCCTTTCCGACCGATCACGCATCAGTGCGTTCTGCCGTCCTCGGCCCAGTCCGGCTCTGTAACGAAATGGATCGCGACGGGAGGACGAGCTCCTCCGGGCGTGGTCGGTATACCTCGACGTCGACGGTACTTGGTGGCCCGGTCCCGAGAGGCTCGCACGGCGCGAATGCTGCTGGTTCTTCCAGTGCCGACGAGGGGGTTGAGCATTCCAACTAATGGTGCGACTACCAAATCCTGTTGACGAATATTAAACTGGCAGCCAGTCGTCCGAGTTACAGTTGATTTGCTTCCGCACTAGGACGGCACGCACTTTTGCCAATCAGACCGAGTTTCGAAAAACATGGCGCGGCCCTTGCTTCGTAGCGAGATAAACGTCATTACGTATAACGGCGACCAGAAAGGTTGGAATTGGAAGACGGTCAGGAAGATATCGGTCAATATTTTTTTCCTTCTTCCACTGTGCCTATTCCGATATTGAAATGTTGAAACACTACGTAAAAGACGGATGCAGGCACAAAGCAGCGCACCAACGCTGGGTTGCAACCCGAGTATCGGCCCGTGGTCTGATGGATGCCCCTTCTTATACAAGTTGCTCGAGGCAAGTTCCGCAGCGATTATTCGAGTTGACCAGATACCAAATGGAACTTGAACGAACGGCATGTTGTGCTGTTGGCACGAACATACATGAAGCTAGCCAACCTGTCTGACGTAGTGAAAATGCTGGCCAAGAAAGCCGTAGCGGTAGCCGTCACGACCCAGGCCCAACCCGTTTCTTGCTTGAAGTGTTCTCAAACCCAAACGGGAGCCAGAACAGGCTTTCTTAGAAAGTTGCTATCGGTATGACAGAGACTGCGATTGTGAAGACTGCCTTGGCCTACCTACGCAAGAAACCCTTGCGTTGGCGAGGCCACCGGGCTTCGGTTCCGAGTGGCATCTCGGAATGACCGCACAAAGCCCAGCCGGTATCGCATTATGAATGAATTAGGGAATGCCAGTAAAAACAAGAGCTCTGTCGACAGCCTTCCAGCTGAGTCTCCCTGGGATGTTATGTCTCTTTTTGGGAGAAACGAAGCAGTGACACGTAGTTCACTCACATCCCTGGCCCAGACTTCGAAGCAGGCGGCGACGGGAAATGATTGCATAAAGTGGCTTATCAGGATATCATGTTCTCTTCACTGTGCGGAACAGCGATGTGAAGAGGTAGTCAGGCCCCTAGCATACGCCAACCCATTGCTGTTCAAACCTCGTGTTTATAGACTCTAGAACTAACTCACTGCCTTTCCGAGATCAATTCATGGCAGGGCTGTCGCGTAAGCAGTAGAGTGGTCAATCTACCAACTCCCGTACCGAGACCTTCCTTGTTAGCCCAGAAAAACTGAATCAAGAAGAGAACATACGCCCAAGGGCTACTCAAGGCCCAACTAGTTCGATTGTTGTTATACTGCATACTTTCGTTACGTCGGGGTGTACTCGGCTTGACCGATGAGTCTTATCGGGAGAGCCCAGTTGCCTGCTTCGTACGGCACCAGGCTGGGATCGGAGCTCGTACAGGTAAGAACAGATCAATAGCGAGATCACCGCCATGCTTTCCATGATACACGATAATATATAGACGCGTCTCCGGCCGGACTTTTCGGGTTACTTTTCGCGGCAAAACCGTGCGATCGCCGTCATACTCTCGCCCCCTCCCCCCCCCACGCCTTCTCACGTGAGCAGGAGACAATGCACCCAGCAACCGAGTCAGGGTCTTGGTAGGCCCCGAAAACCGAGCGCGTACCTGACTTGCTCTACACCAACAAGCAAGATAATCACTCTGGGCGCGCGGGGGGGGGGGGGGGGGGGGGGTTCGTATCTGCCTCTCATTCGTTGTTGTCTCGGGGATGGAGGGCGGGGTGGTGGTCTCCCCAACGCGTGGCGAGGAGTGACCCCCCAGAACGGCGTGGGATGAGGGATGATAAAGGAGGGGGGGAGGAGGGGAGAAGAGGCTGGGGCGTCCGATGCCGAGCCAGGAAGCATCTCGATCCTGCGTCGTGATTCGCGACTTTGAAAGCAAAGTCAGACCAGTGCCACCCTCGCCAGTTTCTTTCTTTCTTTCTTTCTTTCTTTCTTTTTTGTGACTTGACTTGCGGTCAGCGAGATAATCCCGCCCGCGACAAGCAAGGCGGGATGTGTTGGTGTGGGGGGGGGGGGAGGTTTTGAGGGGTAGGTAGCGGGAGAGAGCTCGTGGTGGCAGGGAATGAAGGTCACACAAAAGACCCTTTGATTTGCCAAGTCCCTCTCTGCCAGGCACTTGGCCGGGGTTCCGGGTGTACGTGGGGGGGTTCAGTTCACTCTGGGGTTTGCTGAATCTGAATCTAGACAAGACGGGACAGGGGGGGGTGAGAAATCGTCTGGACATGGTGACGAGAAACTGGGTCGAATCAACACCATGCGCTTCGAATCTTGACCGCGGTTATTGGCTCACACGTCGTGAAGAGTGTTCGGCTGAGCCTCGCGGCTCCGAAGTCCTTCTTTCCCCGGACCGGGAGGTCCTCCCCCCCCCCCCCATCGCGTAGGTATTGGTTCCAAGTGCCGCCGCCGCCTCCTCTCCTTCGATCACACGACCCGATGGTCCCCGTCCAACTATTGATGTGTATATGCTGGGGAGTCAGAGCGTCCGGCGGCGGGATCGCTGCTTGGTGCCACGGCAGTTGGTAAAAGCTCCCAGACGGGACAGCCCCGGGTTTGGGGAGAGATGCCGGCCCCCCCCCGCAGGATGAGTACGAATACCGGCATGGGGGAGCAAAGGTTCGACTCCTCCTTTTCACGTTCTAGTGGCGTTGCGTTGCACCTTGTGATGCATTCATGCCCCCTCGGCTCACCGCACACTCCAGCTCCCTGGCATGTCAGCTTTTGGACTCTTGCAGAGCCAGACTCACACACACACACACACACACACACACACACACACGTTCCGTGACCCGCGCATCCAGCCGCCTTGCTCGGGCATGGCAGGACAAGGGCGTGGGCAAAATAGCCACCCCCACGCCGCCTAACACCGTCCGATGCCCGCCAAGTCTCGGCAAAGCCGCAACGTTGAACAACGACGGGAAACCCCCCAAGGAACCGGGCTGGGAGAGTTTGCGTCTCTACAGAAAGAGGATTTTACCAACTGCCGGCCTGCCTGAACTCTGTCCGGTCGCCCTCCACGTGTGTGTGTGTGTGTGTGTGTGTGTGTATGCTCGAGTGCCCCCCTCTCAGATCAGATAAGGAACGAATGGCATTTTCCCCACGGTCCGCCGCTTCCTCTCCTCTTCGCCGTGAGGGGGTCTCCAACCTAGTCCGCTACTTCTAGCTCCATCTGGCTTATAATACCGGTGAGTCGTCCCCTCCCCCGGGCTTGTCCTTTCCATCTTGTGCTGGCTTTCAAACTACCTTTCCTTTGCACGTGTCGCATCACTACCAGCGCTGACATATCGCCCGCAAGAAGAACAAAACCCTGCTATATATCCCCCCCCCCCCCACATCATGGACACTCCACGACCCCCGGAAGAGGCCCAGTACGGCGCCCCCAAGGCGGAGCACCTCCGGCTCCCGGCCGGCGTGTACGTCCCCACCCTGGCCTTCTTCACCGAGTCGGACGAGGTCGACACGGGCACCCTCGAGCGCCACATCGTCAGGCTCATCAACGCCGGCGTGGCCGGCATCGTCGTCCACGGGTCCAACGGCGAGGCGGCCCACCTGTCCCGCGAGGAGCGCGCCTCCATGATCCGCTGCGCCGCCGACGCCATCCTCCAGGAGGGCGCCCGCGTCCCGCTCGTCGCGGGCTGCGGCGCCCAGTCGACGCGCGAGACCGTCCGTCTCTGCCGCGACGCCGCCCGCGCCGGCGCGACCCACGCGCTCGTGCTGCCGCCGAGCTACTACGGCGCGCTGCTCGACGACGACGCCGTCTCCCGGCACCTCGGCGACGTCGCCGACGCGTCGCCCATCCCGCTCGTCGTCTACAACTTCCCCGCCGCCGCGTCCGGGCGGGACCTCTCGTCGGACGCCGTCCTGCGCGCCGCGCGGCACCCCAACGTCGTCGGCGTCAAGCTGACGTGCGGGGACACGGGCAAGCTCGCGCGCGTGGCCGACGCCGCGCCCGCGGGCTTCCTCGTCGCCGGCGGCAGCGCCGACTTCATCCTCCAGGGCCAGGTCGTCGGCGGCCACGGCACCATCGCCGGGCTGGCCAACCTCGCACCGCGGGCGTGCGCGCGCGTCGTCGAGCTCGCGGCGGCGGGCATCCGCGGCGGCGGCGGCGGCGGCGACAGCATGGACGAGGCGCGGCGCGTGCAGGCCGTCGTGGCCAGGGGGGACTGGGTCGCCATCCGGACGGGCTTCGTGGGCGTCAAGGCGGCCCTGGGCCACTTTGAGAAGTACGGCGGCGCGCCGCGGAAGCCCTGCGTCGCGCCCTCGCCCGAGGAGCTCAAGGGCATCGTGGAGGGGCTGGACGAGCTGATTCGGCTAGAGAGGCGGTTGGAAGAGGAGGAGGAGGCTGCTGCTGCGGCTGCGGCGGCGGCGGCGGCGGCGGTCGGCGTACACTGATCGACGGAACTATTCCCGCGCGGAGTGGCATTCGGTGTGTGATGTAGGGTGACAGTGGCACGGATTACGTGGGGGGGGGGTGGAACCATGATGGACGGGAGGCAAAAAGAGGTCGGGGATGGACGCGACAATGGGCTCCTCGGGCATAAGGCGGCCATGGGCGTAGAACCGATAGATAGCCAAAGAGAATGCGGAGGCGGAAGTTGACGTGGACGGACCTGTTTCGTTTCCTCCGACGCAGAATCAGGATTGCAAGACACAGAAACGATGAAACAGAACAAAAGCGAAGAAAGCCTTGCTGACATTGGGCGGATGGATGTTCACGGGATGTGCGTCACCAGCTCAAACCACCCGGGCGTGTCCGTCCGTCCATGTCGAGTCTTGCGCGCGGGGCATAGAACCGAACACGCGGATATCAACGCGAACACCTTCTCACCACCGTAGCGCATCGTGTCTTCTTCCCGTGGTTGCAGGCGTTGTTGGCCCGATACCACGGAACGTTTTCTCGTTCAATCTGGAAACGGTCGCCGCCCTCGTCGTCATACCGCACCGGTTCTGTCATCAAGCAGCCGGTGGCGACGCGCGCGCGCCGTTCTGCCGCGGGATAAGTTGTGCTTCCCTGGTGTGTGTGCGTGTGTCTGGGCCACATACGTACGATTACAAATGACCCCATTGGGCCGGGTCTTGTGCAGCGAATCACCGTGATACGTTCGAATTCTGTGGGCGTTTGCCACCTCGCGGCCCCGGGAGTAGAATGGAACTGCCCCTCAGCGGGAAAAAACAGACTCATCGTCGTTTTTGTCATCGGTCAAGGCGTGGTGGGCATTGGAGTTGAGATGAGGGGGTGTTTTGCTCACTCGCCTCCCCCATCCCATCCCATGTGGGTGTGCTTGTTGTGAAACCCCGGAACCCCAGAAGTCGATCACAGACAGTCAGACCTAGACCCAGACAGGCAGAGAAGCAGAACGTTTTTTGCAGATCCGCAACCAGTAGAATCGCAAACGAGAAGAGAAAAGGGAGGGGTGTGGTGGTGGTCCCCTGATATGCACCCCGCACATCCGAGGTGTCGGCAGGACTCGGAATCGACTCCTTTTATTTGGTGTGGTGTGTTATGAGGAATGGAACGTGACGTTTTACGGCCCCGTCTACGTTACGCGACCGAACGACGCCAATGAGAGGCAGCTCATCCCGACCGACGGTGGTAGGGGGGGGGGAGAAGAAAACAAGGAAACGGGAATAACGCCCACGTAGGTAGGCTGGGAAGAGAGAAGCACGAGATTTCGCACCAGAGAGCCTCCCCCTCCCCTCTCGCGGCCAAGTCCGGCATCGGCCATCGGTCCCAAGGGTGATATGTATTGCATTAAAAGAAGGGCGCTAGAACGTTGACTATTCCAGTAAAAAAATTTTAAAAAAAAGAGAGAGAGAGAGAGAGACAAAGGGGGAGATGGGCAAAACTCGCGGTATACAACTCGCTGACAAGCTTCTCCGGCGTGAGTGGGATGCGTAACTCGCTTTGAATTCCTACAAACGTCCGAGACGAACGACGATACGCGAGCAACCCGTGAAACGGCCCTGGTAGTCAAAACCACCCAAGTATTTGAGACCGAGTTAATATTGCCTTGCCGGTCAATTACACCGAGTATATATATATATATATATATATATATATATCCAAGAGACATTAATAGTTACATATATATGTATGCATGCCCACACGTACGCTGGCCACTTCTGCGCACCCCTGTATGTGCGTATGTGAAAAGGGGATAAGATAGGCCCCTCGACTCTCCCGACTTACTCTGCCATTCATTACCACACATCAAATCATCGGGCCCACGTCAACGTCAGAGTCACTTGGGTTTGCGTGCACATTGTTGCCCCATGTCCATGGGGGAATAGAGGGGGCCACCAAGCCTCGCCTTTTTTAGTCCACAGTCTTGCCTTCCTTGGCGGTCGTCTCGTCGAGGCTCTCCACGGGGGCCGCCGTCTCGCCGCTGTCCACCGTCTCGCCCCTCTTGAGGCCCAGCTGGCGCGTGTCGTAGCCGTTCGCCTCCAGGTAGGCGCGGTAGCGGGCGTCCTCGATGGCGATGGTGTCCTGGCCGATGTGCGGCAGGCAGAATATCGCGAGGGCGGCCGACAGCACGCACAGGGAAGACGAGACCCAGAACGGGTACTGCGCCGAGGCGACGGCGTCGTCGCCCGCGGCTGCCTGGATGTACGGGAAGACTACACGCGTTGGGGGGGACGTGGTTAGCATACCGGTCGGGTCTTTTAATTTTCCCCCTCCCACAATTCCAGGAGTGGGGGAGGGAGGACGAAAGAAACTTACCCCAAGTGCCCACGAAAGCGCCAATCTTGCCAATGGCCGCAGCGACACCGTAGTATTTGCCTGTGCGATTGTCAGCGCTTCGTCATTTCCACGGCAGCCTTCCTCGGTCGTAGGAAGGAAAAAGGGAGAAGGGAGGAAAAGGGCGGAGGGGCTCCCATACCGCGGATACCCGTCGCGCAGGTTTTGGCGGCCAACAAGCCAATGTTGTTCCCGGGGCCGAACTCGCCCAGGGCCAGGAAGATGCCGTAGACGACGACGAAGCCGCCGACCATGCCGGGCTGCGACAGGTTCAAGTAGTCGCCGGCCATGATGAAGCCGACGACGGCCTGCAGGAAGACGCCGAGGGCGAGGGCGTAGCGCGGGCCCAGCCAGTCGGAGGCGGGGGCGCCGAGCATGGTGCCGGGGATGTAGAACAGGTTGATGACGGTGTTCCAGCCGAAGACGGTCGTGAGCGGGGCCGTGTTGCCGTACAGGTTGCTCAGGATCGTCGAGGAGTAGATGCCGAAAGAGTAGGCCGAGAACTATGGCGAGTACGGAGGACGCGTCAGCTTCACACACCCCAGCGCGCATGCTGTGGAGTTTTTTTGCGAACGGGGCCGTCACACTCGGAACCCTGGAGGAGGATTGGGGGGGGGGGGAAGACTGACATCGTAGATGAACCAGATCAAGCTGACGACAAAGAGACGCCAGCCGTAGAACTTGAGGGACAGCAGGTAGGGCGTCTTGGCGTAGCGCATCGAGTTCTTTGTGAACTCCTCGGGCTCCTTGACGAACAGGCGGAGGACGAAGAGGAACATGGGGAAGACGACGCCGATGCCCAGGCTGGTGCGCCAGATGGTGCTGTAGTGGCCGTTGTGGCAGGCGGCGGCGACGACGTACGGGACGAATGCTATGCCGGGAATGTCAGTCGGTCGCTAAAACAGAACAGCGCCTGCGGAAGCAATGAGCGAATGGGGGGGGGGGGGGTTTATGACGAACCGCCGATGACGAAACCCTGCGCATGTTAGCAAAGGGGGGGACTGCACTTCTGCTTTCACTCGGTACTTACCCAGTCAATCATGGTGTTGGTGAACATGATGAACCAGAGGTTCCTCGAGCCCGACTTGAGCTCGCCCGTGGACTCGGCGGCGCCGACGCTGCCGGCGGGGTACTCGCCTCCGATGCCGATGCCGACCTTTTTTTCCGGGAGACCAGGGTCAGCCAGAGACTCTCGGGGGATTCGAGGATTAGCAGGTGGGAGGGCTGAGAGAGAGGTCTTACGAAGAAGCGCCAGGCGGCCAGCATGTTGAACATGCCGACGGGCTCGCCCTTGTAGTAGGAGCCGGCGGCGAGGGCGGTGAAGACGAGCAGGATGATGGTGGAGACGAGCAGCGAGTTGGTGCGCGACCAGTGGTCGGCGAGCCACCCAAAGGCCAGCTGGCCGACGACGGTGCCGGCGAAGGCGATGTCGCCGACGTACTTTTTGGCGTTGGACGTCTTGTAGAGGTCGCCGTACTGGAGCGCGAGGACGGTGGTGACGGACCCGATGACCTTTTTTGGTTGGCGAGTTAGTTACCGAGCTTCTCTCTCACGTCACGAGCTTTCTCGCCGATAAAGGGAGGTAGGTAGGCGGGGGACAATGGACGGGTGGATGGATGGATGGGTGCTCACGTTGTTGATGTATCCGTCAGAGAACAGACCGGCGCCGCACGCGATGACGGGGACAATGGCGGTGCGGAACGGCTTGCGCGGTGCTTCGGCGTCGGCGGCGGCGGCGGCCTCGCGGGCTGCCGCCTCGGACTCGGACGACTTCTTCCTCGCAAAGTCGAACATGGCGAAGAGCAGGTGGCGCGATGGGTGTGTGTGTGTGTGTGTGTGTGCGCGCGCGCGCGCGAGGGAACGGACGAAGCAAAGAAGTTTGTCGCCAAGCTTGGTGGGCGAGAGCCGTCGCGAAGGTTCAGAAGCGACTCGCTCGTAAAAAAAAGAGTTGCTTTTTTAAAAAGCACGGGCGCGTGGGAGGGGAGCCGGAAGGAGAAGGGGGGGGAGGGAATCGGGATCGGGGAACGGGTGACGAAAGGTAAATATTTATTTATTTGTTCGTTCGGACGATGACGGGGCCACGGGGAATGTGTACCTTGTACGGATAAGGTGAAGTACGATTATTACCTACACCAACCTTTACATACATAGAAAAGGGTTACACTACCTACCTAGTACATACTGCGCGGTGTACCCAGATCCTTGGTTAATCATACAACGTACATATACATGCACCCACTGACAGAGCTGTCTGTCCGTCTGTCCATCTACCTAGGATTCCCACCCCACGTGTCTGTTGGACGTTGCGCGGCGCAAGCAAGCAAGCAAGGGTTGTGCTGATAAGGCCACGGGTATGCGGCAGGAGATGAGCGTTGGCCGTGCAGTAGGGTAGCACCACGATTACAAGACATCATCACCCGTGTGTGTCCTTGATTGCACTTGTCTGAAACACATACCGAGGTACTCTACTAGTTAGTTCCTCGAGCGCATACATACGATGTACATACATTCATACATTCATACATACATACATACATACATACATACATACAGTCTGGTCTGGTCTGCTTGCCTGCCTACTTCGCGTGCCGAAGCAAAGCGGACGATTGGAAGGAAGGAAGGAAACTTCTAGTAACAACGGCGGCCCTTCCTTGTGCTAAGCTTCAACCCGTCTTGGCGGGCAAGAGCGACGCCCCACACCCCACCCAGCCTCTTTCCCCGTTGAGAATTTCATTTGGGAAGGAGCCGGGGGGCGGGGTTTCCCTTTTTTTCTTTCTTTTTTTCCCCCTTCTTTTTCTTCATGTGCGTCATTTGACCGTCGGCCAGGCCGAGACTGCAAAGGCAAACCAAACCAAACCAACCCAAACCAACCCAAACCCCCGGTGCCGTAAACTCAAAAGGAAAACCCGCCTTGATAAACGTATCTCGGTGCGACGACGGTGCCTACCTGGGTACGTTCCCCACCCATCCTGTCCTGCCTCGCTCGCTCGGCCGGCCGGCCCTCGGGACGGTCAGTTGGCCAACTCACCTCGGGGGGCCCGGCCCGATGCGGCCAAGAAGGGCAACCAACCCGCCCAATGCCGTCCTCGATAAGAATGACATCCAACACGGCCGTGATTCGCCCCTCCCTCCCTCCCCCTGGTTGCTTGTCGCTGGGGGTCTGATATGCATCCCCCCCGTCTCCGCCGACCCTGCCAAACAACCAGCAGCAGAAGTGGGGTCTACTACACCCCGGGAGCCGCCGCAGACGCCTTCGCCTTTTGGTCCAAAGACATCGTAACTCATATGACCCACAGGATAACCAGACAGACGGGGGTTTTTTTTGTAGTTTGTTTTTCTCTTGTTCATATAGCAGACCCGAAAACAAACAATGCTCCCCCTGCAGAACCATCTCCTCTCTCAGGCTCTTCTCCACGAGACTACCCGGCTCGGATATACTCGCTGCTGGGGCCGCCCCCAAACCAACCTTCCGACGTAGTTGTGACAAAAATCACTGGCCAACCTTTCATTTCCGACCACCGGGTTCCTAAAGCCAGAACCGTCGCGCCAATGCACCGTTCGCGAGACGCGGCTCGTGTCCGACACCGACAGCGGTAGTAGCCCCACATTCGACCGTCCCCTTTGCCCTCCCTCGGCGGAGTCCGTATCCCGGGGCCTGGTAGGCATCGTCTCACCGACGCAAAGACGGCCGGCGGCATGTACAGTACAATCATGTAGTATGCACGACCGGTGCCAGAGTTACACCAGCACCCTCGGCCGAATTTCTGGCTTCGGGGACCGACACCACTCACGTCACACGCTATCCACCAGCCCAAACCCATTTCCAGAATGCCGACATGTCAGCGACCTGGCATGGCATGGCATGGCATGGCGCGGCGCAGCGCGGCGCGGCCCCACATGCGACTGCTGGTATCAGAGCCATATGACAGGAACCGGCTGCGGGCCTTTCCAGTTCTGGACCGTGACTTCCAAAGCCGGCAAGCTGGAATGCCTCGGGTGCATCGAGGTAATGACAGCATTGTTTAAAGAAAGTACGTCATCTACGCTTCCTCGCAGGGTTTAACGTCGTACTCGACCTCCGTCCTGATCACATACTTGGCCCCCTTCCGAACCCCGGTCCCCTCGTGCAGCGGCGCATCCCTGGCATCCCCGTGCGGGAACATGGCCACCCCGCCCATGACGGGGCGGACGGGGTACGCGTTGAGCGTCCCCTCGCGCGCCCCCGGGAGGAAGTAAGTCGTCTCGCCGCCCTCGAACTCGTCGTTCAGGTAGATCAGGAACGTAAAGAGCGAGCTCTGCGCCCCGCCCTCGGGCGACGCGTCGTACACATACGTGCCGTCGGGGAGGATGCCCGACGGGGGCCAGGCCCCGTCAATGTGCGCGCGGTACTCGGCGCCGGGGACGTAGCGGTAGACGCGGAAGCGGCGGTTGAGGCCGCGGACCGCGCGCCCGCCGACCGACGCGGGGACGAACGACGACACCCGCGCCCACAGGGCGTCGTGGAAGGCCGCGTCGACGACCCAGTAGAAGTTGTGGGCGAGGATGCTGATGTCCCCGTCCTCGCGCAGCGGCGCGTCGGGGAGGAAGTTGACGGTCTCGCCCGCGGCGATGATGGCCTTGCACTCGTCGGGGGACAGCACATCTCTCAAGAGGCTGAGGCCGGGCACGACAGGGTGGGAATGCAACGTCGCCGGCGGGCGCTCTGCCGTGAGCGGGATCGTGTTCGGGGCAGTAGTGTAGAGCAAGGCGTCGTGGTGGTTTGGCGGCTTGCGTAGAGGGCCGCTCGTGCGTTCGATCACGCGGAGAGACGCGGCAAGCTTCTCCGGCGCCGACTCGAAGATGGTCCTGTCGAGGACCGAAGCATACACTTGTTGCGGCGGTGCGGATGGGCGAAGGTCCCATGTCTCTTGCAGGGCGATGCCCGGCGTCGAGGAGAGAGGCAGCGGCATTGCCTTGGGGTTGCTGTCCGAGTGGCCGCAGGCACGCAGCACGGCGTCGAGCGTCAGCAGGCGCTGCTTGTCCCTTTCGCTGCGCTGGACAACGACCCCGTCCCCTTGGCCTTCCGGAACGGTTGACAGGCCGCTGATGACGTCCAGGTCTCGCACCCAGCGACACAACGCTCCCAGCTTCGGTTCTTGGCCGCGGATCCTCATCTCGGCGAGCAAGACCCGCGCGTCGTCGTACTTCTCGTCGGCAAGGGCGCCCGTGATGCGAGCCGTGAGTCCGAGGTTCGTTCCCGCTGGGAGACGCATCCGTTAGTGTTTGATCCGTTGGTGGAGGGCTCGAGGGGATCACGGGGCCGAGAGGGGAATGGACGGCACATACGCGCATTGTTGAGACCGCTGGCGCAGTTCTGGCGGAACTCGTAGACGGCAACCCGTAGGTCTCTGCACTGCTTCGACTTGATCAAGTTCGGGTACTTGGCCAACGTGTTCAGGGTCTCGACCGCGATGTCGAGCTCCTCCTCCGATATGACCGTTTGGATGCTCTTGGGCTCGAGTGCCGCAGCATTGTCATCACCACCACTGTCGGGAGGGGTGATTGCTGTGCTGGTCGCGGTCTTGGGGACCTTGCGCGGCAATTCGGCCTGTGCGGTCTGTTTGCGCTTCTTCGCCTTGGACTTCGTCATGGTCGATTGCTTCGATAATCTGATCGAGACGGTGTCGAGATGTTGGTGAAATGACGTGAAAGGGTGGCGTGAGGCGGAATAAGAATTTGGACCAAGCTCCCCGCCGCCGAGGTACATTACGCTAGAGCAACCGCTGACTGACAGTGCGCCGGCCGGCTGTCAAGGGTCCTGGCCCCCGCGGGGTCTTGGTGCTAGTCGAGCGTCTCTGCCTGAGGCATACATCAAGCCTGCTGCAACATGACATGGGCAACTCTAACAGGACACACACGTGATGATTCACGTGATCTGTCAACATGAGCATCCTGTCATGACAATGGCTCAGAAGAATCAGTCACGTCTAAAAATGAGAAGCAGGATTTTGGTCCGTAAATCCCCTGGCTTACCAAGAAAGGGCGGCATCAGCATCAAATTCCACGGTGTGCAGATACAACTTCATCCGACCAGGCCGAAGCGATTGTCTTGAAAATATCAGACCATGTCCACATCCATAGAACGAAGCGGTTATCGAGAGAAACCCATCAGAATATCACCGATGCTTCTCTAGCTTGAACCTTAACTACACATGCGTGCCGCAGAAGTCAAGTTGACTCTGTAGGACAGTCAGATGACATACGAGCCACAGAAACGACTGTACTCCTAATGTGTTTCGCAGCCTCACGGTCCTCCTAGTGATCAAATGCAGAACAAAGCCACGTCAATGCTCTGATATATGCACGTTCAACTCAGGTATACACTTTTTTGTATACCTGAGTTGAGTTCCACTAGTTCATGATTGCTCCCTGAAGCTCGACAGCAACACCGATGGAGCATAGTTGAGTGGTTGAAAGGTTCATGGGCATGGATTCCCTTTCTAGGGTTGCACAATTACCCTCTTCGGTACTTTGCAATGAGATTAAGTTGGTTTAAACCGTGATGCTATGAGACCGGTGGTTGTATGATGACACGTAACTTAACACACGCTGGGGGCGTATCACTAACAAGTTCTGACCATTTTGTCCCAATGTTGAACATGCCTAAACTTGCACTTGCACTGTCTCCCAATAGACTCGGCCACAGTAACAAGAGATTTTCTTCGACACATGATCTTTCCAGCCTTGCTCAACTGCAGATCGCGTCTCGTCAGATACACGATATCTGAAATCTCTCTAAGTCCAACGACCAACATACACACATCAGCCTTGGGATGCCCAACCTTGTCGGCGTTTCGACAAAGCAACTTCTTAAGCAATTGTTTCCGTCACTAGGTCCAATAAGCGACTGGGGTCATTAGCTCTATAGACATGGTGACAAGAGGCCGCCGAGTGCTACTGCCGACCCGGCACGGACCCTCTCCCATATGGGACCCTCTTCAATATATCCATTCATGCGTCTTGCCAGCCAAGTCGGTCGTAAAACCAATAACATCGCCCACTTAAGCAGGCTTGGTTTTTTTTTATCATCAATGCCGTCAACGGCACGGGGCTTCCCTGGAGGACGAACAAGTCGAATAAGCGGCGATGCTTTTCTAGCCGCCACGTTCCTCCTGCTCTGGCCCCTGTTGATATCTGAGGCTTTTACGAGAAAATCAAGGCGACCTGTGCCGGGAGAATGAGAAATACACTTTTTCTGCGCGCCGTCATGGGCCATCATAACTCGAGCTTGTCCGTGTTGATAAAGGCGACATGGAATGGGCGCAGTACGACTCCTCAAGAAAGTGTTCATAGGCAGATCCTTGGGGTCACGGGAGAGATCTTCCTTGTCCACAATTAAGTGAGCTACATGGGAACGAATAACACCACAATTATATGGGATCACCGTTGTACTCCGCAAATGATATGGGGCATTGTATCAATCTGCGACTTGGCGATATAACTTTGTTTTATTGTCGATTATCCACCTTTTGCCGCGTGCCGTGACTTGATGTGCTCCAGAAGTCCCTCGATAAGTCATGAAGAACAGACTGAATAGGGACTAACAACAAGAGCATCTGTAGCGCACTGGAGGTCGTGTTTCCTCTTCCATGTGAACAGATTCAACTCGTCATGTGAGGTCCTCGAGTTAGCTGAAACCCGATGTCAAGCGCCTCGCAGTGGTTGCTCCCGGCCCGGCCATAGATACGTCGACGAGGGTTCTTGACGTGTCGTGAACCAGCTCAATGCCCTTGGAGCACATGTATACATGGTACCTTCTGATAGGTGACCTTGTCTTGGGGCCGTATAACGACAGCCTATCCTTGACTGTTAGTATAACTGTAGTTATTAAAGGTGAGATATCTTATATTAATAGATATATATATCACTATATTGCCGTTTATACTTATAGGGTATAAACAGTAGTATAGTAAAGTGTGTTTCTATTAAGTGAACGTATAGCTACTAGTAGACTATTTAGTAGTAGTAGAGGATTCTACTAAAGGCAGTAAGTTATATAACCTTTAGTAACTTACTGTCCCCCTCTATATACTAATACTAGTAACTTTTTCTTCTTATAAAAATAGCTACTTGTTACGGCCAGTTATCCAACAGTAGGGTTTCTGCTAAAAGTATAGCTGGGGTCGATACTCGGTTAACAGTAATGGTCTTCTGGGCTGCTAGGGGATCACTCAGTGATCAGTTGAATGGTTAGGATTGTCTTAGGTTGCTCGTATAGCTTCTTATTAATAAAATATAAGTTAGATACTAAAAGGTATTTAGAGAATATATTATAAGTTAATTACTAAAGAGCTATAGGGGTCTGTCCTTAAGCGCTTCTAAGTCTATCCTATATATAGGTCCTAATTCTACTCGTCCTAATTATATTAAGTGGTCTTTATTAGTAGTAAGTACTTATTACTAATTATAAGCACTTATTACTAAGGATAAGCGCTTACTTATTAAGAGGTAGCACTTATTATATAATCTTATCTCTATATAACCTATACTATAGTTCTTCTATATCTAAAGAGTTATCTATCCGATCTACCCTTTTATCTATATAAATGTAATACTGCCTGTACCTTACCTAGTCCATTATAAGGCGTTATTACTTATAACTTATTAGGTTATAATATTAGGTCTCCTCTCTAATAATCTTATCCTTAAGATTAGATAAGTAGGTAGGTCCTCTTAGGTTAGGGAGTCTTAAGTCCTTAGTTCGTTATACTTATAATATATTAGATAATCCTACTATAATTTATTCTAAAGGACACCTTACTTATCTTTATTATACTTATTATATTTTCTAGAAAGGTTATAATATAATAGTTTATAGTTATTATTACTTAAAGGGGCTTTATTACTGTATAGTGCCTAATTCCTTAATCTATAGTAAATACACTTATATAGGGAAAACTAGGTTAGAGTGTAATACGTCTAAGGATATAATTAGGAGTTATAAGTTTCTTTTATTTTATCCTTTATTATTTCTTACTAACTTTAGTAGTTAAGCGTTTATTATATAAGTCTAGTTATTTAGATTATAAAGAGTAGTCTATAGAGGAGCTCTTTATAAAAAGAATAGAGGCACTTTAAAAGGTATAAAATAAAGTAAATAAGGTGCTTATAAGATTATAGTACGTATAGAAACAGAAGTAAATAGTGTTTATTAAGGGTCGGGATTTTATAAAAGAGGAGCCTATCCCTATAGCCTCTAATCTTCCTTCTAAGGATTCCTTAGTTTAAGAGGTATAGGCTATTAGTACCTAGGGGGCTGTTAATATAGACTTTAGGAATTAGAATCCTAGGACTCTAAGTTTCTTACTTAAAAGTAGTCCTAAAGTAACTTCTAGGCATACTAGAGGTTCTTAGTTACTAGTTAGCATTCCTAGGTAAATAAAGAGGTTTTTATCTTATAGTTATTCTATTTATTAGGGTCTAATTATTAGTCTTAATTAAATAATTTGTTTCTTATTCTTATACCTTTTTTATTCTTACTTATTAGGGTTAGTAATAACTAGGTTTTATTTATACTATTAGGTCTAATATTATTTAAGTGCTTCTAATATATAACTTAGATTTATTACTAGTTCCTATATATTATCTTTATACCTATAGTTCTTCTATTTAACTAAGTATTATATTTTATTATTATTATAGTAGTTAATATAGTTAATAATTCGTTTAACTTTATATTCTAGTTTATTTATATTAATAATAATAGGGTCTTTAGTGCTTAATCTTTATAGTACCGGTTTAAGTAGTGTAATATAAAATACTAAGTGTATTTTTATTATAGCTAGTAACTCTAATTCGTAATTAACGTTTAAAACTTTTCTAAGGATTTTAAAAGGTCTAAGTTTCTTATAATTAAGTTTATTACTTAGTCGTTTCGTTTTAATATTTTATTAGAGAAGATAGGCGCTATCTCCCTCCTTAAAAGTTAGTCCCTTAACCCTTAAGTTATTAGTATATCTTCTTATTTATTCCCTAATAAATTCTAGATTATTAGTAGCCTTATTTTAGATTTCTTAAAGTTTATTAATTTCTACTACAGCTTTTAAGGCTTATAGTCCTTTATATAGTTCTCTATAAGCAGTTAGTTTAAATCTATAGTTTAGGTAGAATAGTAATTATTATATACTTTCTCTAATAGCACTATTATAGGTGAATTAGGCTAGTAGTAGTAATAGTACCTAATTATCTTAGTTATAGTTAATATAGTATTATAGATATTATTCTAGTATCTAGTTAATTTATTTAGTTTATCTATTAGTCTATAGGTAGAAAGAGGTTAACAGCTTATAATTAGCTTTTAGTTATAAAATTAGGGATTTCTAAAACTTAGATATAAACAGCTTATCTCTATCTAATATAATTTCTTTTAGTAGTCTATAGTTACTAATAATATATTTAAGAAATACATATACTAGTTCTTCTATAGTACTTAATTCTTTATATAGGATAAAGTATATATATTTCATAAGTCTATCTATAATTATAAGTATACTGTTAAAGTATACCTTTATAAGGGGTTCTTTTAACTTTAGTAGCTTAACGATAAAGTCTAGAGATATTAAGTGCTATACTTCTAGTAGTACTAGCAGTAGTTAGATATATCTATATAGCTTATAAGGGCTGTTCTTACTTTTCTTATAGAGGTTACAGTCCTTAATTACTAAAGCCACTTATTCTTATATAATACACTTATTATAGTGTTACTTAATCCTTTTATAGGTCTTTATAACTCCTTAGTATCTATATACCTTAGCTCTATATATCTTATATATCTAGTTATCTATTATTCTACTAGTTATACTAGTATTAATATATATACTAATTATAATAAGTTTCTAGACTAGTATAATTTCACTATTATTATTATACTTAAGGATAACCCTTATTTCCTCTAGTACTTAGACTTTATAGTCTGTTCTTCTACTAAGAGCGTTAGCTCTTCCGTTTTCTATTCTTTTATAATAGATAATTTTAAAGTAGTATTCTAATAGGAATTCTAACTATTAGATCTATCTTTTATTAAGAACCTTAAATATTATAAAGTATATAAGGTTCTTATAATCTAAGTAGATAATAACTTAGTGTTTAGTTCCTAATAGGTAGTATCTCTATTTTTAAAATATATAAATTATTACTATAAGTTCTTTATTATAGATCTAATAATTTAATTCTAGTCCAGCTAATACTTTAGAAAAGAATATATAGGGGTATAGTTTTCCTTATTTATCCTATTATTCTAGTTATTTACCTATAGCAAAATCTAAAGCATCCACTTTAACTTTAAATTATTTATCTAGATCAGGTATTATAAAAACTAGCTCAGTTATAACAAGTCCCTTAAGTTTATTAAATAATTATTAGTATTATTCTATCTATTTAAATCAGGTGTCTTTTTATATAAATTTCTATATTAGTTATATAATATTACTAAAATTCCTAATAAATTTATAGTAGAAATTAATAAATCCTAAAAAGGATTATATATCCTTTATATTTATTAGAATAGGCTATTCTTTAATAGCTTCTATTTTCTTATCTTATATTTATACTTTACCTAGGGTAATAGTATATTTAAGGTAGTCTACCTTCTAAGTGTAAAATTCGCTCTTTTCTAGCTTAACTAGGAGCTTTACTTCTTATAGTTTATTAAGCACTTAGTGTATATATTCCTTATATTCTATAAGGTTCTTAGAGAATATAAGGATATTATTAAGGTAGTAGATAATAAAGACGTCCAGTTTTTCTTATAAGATATAGTTAATTATTATCTAAAATATTATAGGTGCGTTAGTAAGTCTAAAAGGTATAATAAGTGTTTTAAATAAGCCTTATTATATCCTAAACGCTGTTTTCTATTTATCTCCTTCCTTAATATAAATTAGGTTATAGGCTCCTTTAAGGTTAAGTGCTATAAACTATTCTACCCTATACAGGAGGTTCTATAGCTCTATTATAAGTAGTAGTAGGTAGCTATTTTTCTTAGTAATATTATTAAGTTTTTAGTAGTTAATATATAGTTATAGTTCTCTATTTTTCTTAAGAATAAATAGGATTAGGTATCCTATTAGTAATTCTAATAGTCTAATATAGCCTCTTGCTAGGCTCTTATCTAGCTATTTATTAAGTGTTTCCCTCTCTATTAGGTTAAGTATATAAATAGGTTCTAGCTTTAGTATTTTTCCTTTAAGTAGTTATATCTTATAGTCCTATAGACTATACTTAGGTAGTCCTATTTCTAAATCTTTAGTAAACAGCTTTATATATCTATAGTATTCTAGAGGTACTATATTAAGACGGTTTTCCTCTAAGACCTTTATATCTTTTTTCTATATTATTTCTTTAATAGTTACTATAGACGTAAGTTACTAGTCTCTTACAGGCTTAATCCTTTAGATATATATAATATACTTCTTTAGTTACTTAGATTTACTTAAGGGTTACAGTATATAACGCTACCTTATAGCTAAATCTCTCTACTAGAGTTAGTCTATTCTCTAGTTAATATCTAGGTTATTCTTTACTAACTAGGGTATCCTAAAGATAATGTTATATTACCCTATAGCTATTATATTAAAGACTAGTTATTTATAATAATCTTAGGTCTCTATTATAAGGGGTTATATTTCCTTATTAATAGTTCCTCTACTATATATAACTACTTCTCCTTTAATAGTTTATAAGTTATATATAACATCCTTATCTTTCTATTTAATTCTTTACTAATTTACTAGTTATAGTAAGATTAGGTTTACTTAAGCTCTACTATTAACTATAACTTCAGTAGGCTGTCTATTAAGTTAGACTATAAGCACTAAGTGTGCTTTATTATTACTCTTTATTACTAAGTAGAGGGACCTTTTATCCTATTTTACCTTCTATATCCCTTTTATAGTTAGTATTAGTCGTTTTTTAGCTTTTCTTAAGAGGGTCCAGCCTTCTTATTTTATTTCCTCTACACCCTAGTCTTATCTATATAGTAATATTTATATTTATTATATATATAATTATACCAGTTTCTAGTCTAGCTATAGACATATAGTATTAGATATATTAGGCTAGGTACTATATAGAGCGTATATTATTAGTACTGCTTAACCTTTTAGATATAGAGGTCCTTACTATTATAGTACTTTAAAATAGATTTAGTGTTATTTCTTTAGAGGTAAAAGGTATATACTCCTTTCTATCCTTTATACCTTATATATTTATTATAAATACAGTCCGTTTAGAATACTTAGTAGTATAGTAAGTAACTAGGTTTAAGATATTTATAGTCTCTAAATATAGGTTCTTCTTTATAGGTTATAATAGGCTGTCCTTTAATATCTATATCTTATATACTATAAAAGGTAAGTTCTTATTTATTAGTGTCTTTTAAGACTTTATAAAAGGTATATTAATTTTTAGCTTCCTTTCTTACTAGGGGGTTATCTATAAAATCGATATAAGTTTATTTTATAATAGGTTTATCTAAGTTATACCTTAGTGTACTTTCTAGAGGTAATAAGGATAATAGGAGTGTATATCTCTATTATTTAATCTATTTATCTTCCCTTATAGTTCTAGTTCTTTACTAGCTAATCTTAATAAGTTATTCTATAGTTCTTTATTCTATCTTACTTAGTTATATAAACTTATCTAGTAATAGTATAGATAAAGATTTAGGGTCTAATCCCTATACTTTAATAGTATCTTAAGGGGTAGGTTCTCTATACTAGAGTTATAGTTTTATAAAGGTAGTCTTATTCTTTCCTATTTATTTCTTTATAACTATAACTGTTCTAGTAATTTAATTATTTTTAAATATAGTAGTATTAATATCTTAGTTATTAATAG
>MU843094.1:0-41214 GCA_030867305.1 Colletotrichum zoysiae | reverse complement strand
AGAATATTCTAGTAGGCTTATTATCTCTATATAAGGGTAGCTTTAGTCTAGTTTCTTTCCTTTCTACCTCTCTCTTTAAGTAAGTAATTTCTATAGTAATAATCTAACTATTATACTCTCTTTAACTTACTATTCCTTTTTTAAATTCCTCTTCTATACTATAAACTCTACCCCTAATATTCTATATTCTTACTTCTATAGGATATATAGTACTATAAAGGTTATATACCTTATAGTACCTAGCCTATTATTCTAATATTAAGTATAGGCGTGTAAGGCTAGGTAGAGGTGTTAAGGGTGGTGATTTAGAGTGTGCTACTTGGGCGAACAGTGCGGGGGCCGGTTAGCAGGGAGGTCTCGTTAATAATTATACTATAGAAATACACTATATTATATACACTATGTCCCTTCGAAAAGGATTGCGCTTTGCAATGCGCCGTCATGCATCCCCTGCCCATCACTCAATCGCCGCCGATCGGAAATCTCGTCTCCTTCCACCACTGACTGTAGTGTAGGACGATAAGACGGTCGTAGGTACGGTACTTCGTCGAGCCAGGTATGTCCACCCAAGGACACCATCAAGTGCTCTTATTCATCGGCTACGGACACATTGACAAGACAGAGTTTCTCACTCCCGAGTTAGAAACCAAGAGGCTACAGTCAGACATCGTGTCCGAGGCTAAGGACACTCGTGGTCTTGAACCCGGTTCAGCTGACGACTGAGCCCCCGATTGTTCTCGAAAAAATCCTGCTGCCCAGCGCCGCCCGATGCTTTCTTTGGGACCAAAGTCTGACACGGATATTATTATTACTACAGTACAGACCTACTGTAGTGTACCTACACTATGGAATCCTGTCTGCTATTCCTGGCACCCACCAGCAAACCGTTCGGCTTGCCTGCAGCCCCTTGCTTGCGGGTGGGTGGCTGTCCTCAATTAGCAACCCGTCTCGCGGGAGCCATCTTGCGGCGCGTCTGCTACGCCGCACCGTGTTTGCTTGCTGGCAAAGAAGATCAATATCGACCTTTGTCTGTCTTTTGACGACAGCTCCGGCCAGTTTTCGGAAGCTACTCACGCATACGACAAGGCAAATAAAATACACCACGAGCACGGCCTCCATTTTAGGCCGGCAGATGCCGTCCTATTATTAGCCTGTCCAAGTTCAACCTTTCCAGAGGTAGCGGTCCATTGTCATCCACTGCGACCCTCCGTTCAGTGGGAGGAGCCATCCTCGCAACCAGTCTCAAGCATCGACGACGTTAACAACAACAATACCCGAATCGCAGCCTTTGTTCGTCCCCGTCTCGCATGGATCACGAGGCTGGCAGATGCCCCACCACTGCAAGAGCACCTCCGCTCGTTCCACCCTCTTCGGAAGGAGATAGGCGAAGGCCAGAGGTTGAATCCGTTGTTGGTCAACAAGCTGACATGCCTGTCCGTTGTTGAAAGGCTGGCCCGCCCCTGACACCGCGATGATTAGGTCTCATGCGCTGGCCCAACGCGCCCCGACAATCTGGCCGCAGCCCCTATACTACGTATGCTCTTCCCAGGGGAGGAGCATGTATCGCCACTAGGTAACCATTGTGAATGGCGAACCAGAAGATGCCGCCGCCAGCTGCTCCCAAATTTCATCAAATGACTTGCAGCTACCTCGCCGTCACCCAGCAAAAGCTCGCTGGCGGAGGAGTCTATACCTAGCGTGGCAGGGAGTCGACCGCATCGTCCTCGTCGATCGGTAATTGGCTCCGGCCCTCCATCCCGCAATCACTCAGGGCTGTATGCCATGAAACCGGTCGTGTCGCACGTCTCGACACCCACTGCGCTTCCCTGCAACCCTGATTCCCCCGCTGCTGCGCCAATATCCTGCTACCTTTTTACTGGTGCTCACCAGACCACCAAGACTCACCATCACCACACCAGTCCACCGAGTCTCCAGATTCTTGGCACGTTGGCTTGAAAGACGGGGTCGCACTTCTGCAGACTGAAGCCAGTTGGCGCCCTCAGATTGATTGGACACAGCGGCGCCGGTCTGAGCCGGTCGACACTTCCGCGCGGAGGAAGCTCACCGTCACTTTCACCGCCGTGGATCATCCTGGCAGTGCTGGCGGGCTTCGAGAGCCTGTTTGGCTTCAGTTGCACCTCTTTGACCAATCACCGCTGCTCTCATTTTAACCCATCTTTTACCTTTCTGCTAGGTAGTCGAACGAGCCCGCCATGTGACACACCGCCAGCGTCAGGACTACTGAGTAATAATTGCGCTGCTTACATATTGCCTGTGACAACTCAAGCCTCTGCAGTAATGAACCGAGGGTTGTTACTGTTACGGCTAAACAAATCTGGCCTTCGGGGATGCTCTCTTACGTGTGCAAGCGTCACTTTCCTTTTTCTTCTGCACCCTTTGATGCACGGGGTGCTTGAAATGGAGCAGGGCCGAGTTGCTTTTTGGCAAAAGTGTTTACCCCAAAGATGCTATTTTCGAATGGATACCTAGGCACCTGCAGTAAAATCTACCGGTCCTGCATATCACGATCTCTACACTATTCTTGCAGCTTGTCGTCGGAGGGTCACGCGTGTGTGTATGTGTGTCACGGGCAATCATGCGGAGGAAAGCAGTTGTGGTCCGATGATGAGAAAGAGAAAACAGGTAAGCAACTGGGCGCTTGGCACTCCCGGGCGGTCCCTTGTCCCCTGATGATGACTCTTGCTTGGTGGAGGCGGCCGAAGATGCTCCCAGGTGTGTGCGTCGTGCGTCTCTCGCGTTTCAGCCTAGGTCGTCTTTGACCGCTCGACAAGAGCCTTCCCCCGTCTACCGAAAAACGCCATATCCGGCCATCTGGTCAGGCTAACGGCGGAGGGCCAGCGTGGCCTGGTCAGAGCGGGCGTCAATAGGTCGGAAACATGAAACATTGGAAGATCTGCCTTGCAGATGTACCTTAATTGGTACTAGCGTGGGTGTCGTACCAAATCTGTCAGCGATGATGAAAAAAACTCTCGTCCAAGGTCACGCCCTGCAAGCGGCCGACGGAGATCGGATTGTGGAATAAGTCCTTCCTTCCGGCGCTTCGGCACTTCACCACCCTGCGAACTTTGACCCAGGCCCTGGTGCGCTTCGTTGCTGGAGCCGTGGAGACCCGGCGACAAAAGGCCGCAACGCGCCTCTTGGTTGCAACAGTACTGCTCGTGTAACGCCCCTGGTTAATCTACTTCAGAGCAGCAACACGTCACGGTCTGCGTAACCAAACACAGTACCGAAACCAAAGGGGGTGAACCATAGCAGCAGCTCTCGTACGGATACCTTGTGGGAAATACGACGAACAAACTTGGACGTCGTTTTCCACTGAGGAGTTCTCCCAGAAACGGTCTCCCAAAGACCGACTCGCGTAGGTTTCGTTTCGTTTATTAATGCATAAGATGGGGCAAGACGTCGCAAACAGTTACATGTCTATTATAAGCCCTCGTACTCGATACGGGCGGGCGGCGCGTTTTCCACGACTCACGAGCGAAGCATGAAGAAAAAGCTTGAGCTGGCAATTCGAGAGCAGGGAGACAAAAGTTGTGATGAACACCATCGGCGGACTGGGATTGGTGCGGAAGCTCGATATATATATAAAAAAGTTGGCGCATGACAGGGTGGTGCCGGTTTTTGCCATTCGCCAAAGTCGGCCGCAACCCGCTCGCCACCGAACGAAGCAGCTTGCAGGGTCCGGCTTCATACACTACGGCCTGTCGGGCGGGTCGTTGGTTCTCCGCACGGCCGGCTCCCGGCTCTCGGGAGAACCACTATCCAACCCCTCTCCCGGCAGTGACGGAGGGTGGGAACGCAATAGTTCTCGGGCCCCAATGTCTTGCGGTGTAGAGACGACATGGCCGTTCCCGGTGTCGCTGACGGACGTGGGGCATAGATTGATATGTGACTTGGCGGAGCTCGTGCTTTGGCTGCTACTACCACTTAGTACCCAAGGTGGAATGTCGGTATGTCGGTATGTCGGCTGCTAGCCAGCTCCTCCACGGTCGAGGGATGGACTCTAACTAATACTCTTTGCCTACCTATCTAGCCTTTGGAATTGGATGGACAGAAGCCAAAGGTCCTGGATCCAAACTTGTAGCGATTTTGGCTGATGCGATGGCGAAAGTTTGTTGATTATTCACCGATGATGCTAGAGCTATGCGCACTTGGGCTTATATTCATTCACTCTGGGTGCGATAGATGGAGTGGGGCCGGCTCTGATTTGCTCACACATGGCGCATTCGTTGGACTACATGTATGATTCCAAATTGCCAAGGGATCTAATCTGATCTCCGGTTAGCTGGTAGGCATCAATCAATAAGTGCTCTACTGTTACAAAGTGTGGGTGGTTATGAGGACAGAACAGCTCCCAGCTGCTTAAGTTGAGCTGCCCGCAGTGCCGCCAGTGATTAAATGACAGTGAGTGAGTGAGTGGGTGGAGCACTGTTCCCCATGCCCCGCGAAAAAAGAAAACGAAAAAAAAAAGGGAGAAAACCACGACCCCCTCCTTGTAAAAAGGGAATGTGCGGCCCACCGCTCCTCCGATATCGACAGCATGGGGGGTTTTTTTTTTTTTTTTTTGAGCTCCTTTTTCCTTCTTTCCTAAAGAAAAAAAGTTTGATGAAGAAAAGATCACCATATTCCATCCACCTTATGGCCCGCGTCCTGGTGCAGCCTTTGTTCGTATTCGATATATTACAGTAAGACGAACGTGTGCTTGCAGCTTGGCGAGATCGACCGCGTCTTGGTGCGACACCCTCCCCCGCCCCGACGCGGCTACCCGGCGCACCGGAAATAAGCGGCTGTTCGATTCCACAACGTTGTGCAAATGAGCGTCCGACTCTGAACTCTTCCCACCCTCCGACCCCCGGACTCCGACTCATCCAACGACCCGCCGCTCTCATCGTTCCTTTGTGTTTTTGTTTAGAAGAAGCAACCGAGGCGGACAGGCAGGCGACACACGCCTCTTGCAGCCATCATTGCATCGAAACTTGACAGCCATGAGTGACCAGTCTCAGGCCCCGGTAGAGGCTGCTGATGCCACGAGCGGCGACGGCGGCGTCAAGCCGCTGGTGGGTTTCCTGGGCCCTCAGGCCTCGTACACGCACCAGGTATCACGAACCTGAAATCCACCGCCTCGCACGGCATGAAAAAGGCCCAATGAACCGTCATCTAACAGTCTTGTCTTTCCCTTTACGTCGCAGGCTTCGTTGCAGGCTTTCCCCGAACATCAGTGGGACCTGAGACCCATCGTCACCATCACAGGCAAGTCTTCTCACCCCGCCATGATTTCTTGGCCCTGCCGTCTCCCGTCTCCTTCCCCCCTCGGCCCGCACCGCCGAGTCTTTCCGCTCCGTCTGACGCGGGCCCCCAGATATCTTCGAGGTCGTCCAAGCCGGCGAGGTCGCCTTTGGCGTCGTTCCCGTCGAGAACTCGACCAACGGGTCCGTGCTGTTCACGCTCGACAACTTCGCCGACCGCAACGGCCTGTACCCGGACATCTCGGTGTGCGGCGAGATCTACCTGGACGTGCACCACTTCCTCGTCGGACACCGCCCCTCCCGCACCGTCGACGACGCCGCCGGGCCCGGCGACGGCTCCGGCGCCTGCACGCCGACCGCCTCGGACCCGAACCCTCTCAAGCCCCGGACCAAGCCGTTGTGCAGCCTCAAGCACGTCCGCCGCCTGTACTCCCACCCGCAGGCCTGGGGCCAGTGCGTCGCCTTCCTGCAGACCTACCTCAAGGGCATCGAGGCCATCGACGTCAGCTCCACGAGCCGCGCCGCCGAGCTCGTCGCTGCCGACGAGTCGGGCACCAGCGCCGCAATCTCGAGCGAGATCGCCGCCCGCATGCACGGCATCGACGTGCTGGCCCGCAGTATCGAGGACCGCGAGGACAACACGACGCGCTTCTTCATCATCCGCAAGGAGGCCGGCCCCCTGACCAAGCTGCCGGGCCACTGCGAGCGCAAGCGGGGCAGGACCAAGTCCATGGTGTCGTTCACGGTGCCGCATGAGGGGCCCGGCGCGCTCGCCGACGTGCTCGACTGCTTCCGTCGGTACAAGCTCGACCTCACGAGCATCAACAGCCGGCCGAGCCTGACGGCGCCGTTCAACTACGTCTTCTTCGTCGAGTTCGCCGGGCACAGGTTCCAGGACCCCGACGGGAGGGTCAAGGGAGCGCTGGAGGGGGTGGCTCGGGTGGCAGAGAACTGGCGGTGGCTAGGCAGCTGGGAGGACCAACGGTCGTGAGGCGGATGACAGAGGGGGAGTGGGGGATTGTGGGTGGTTGGCGGAGGACCGGTGGTCGGGAAGCTGATGGCTTTGTTCCTAGTCTTCTACACTGTCGCCTTCCTCTCACGCTCCAGAGATACTCCTCCTTCTCCTCCTCCTCCTCCCCCCCACGGTCAGATCGAGGCCCTTGCCAGCGTCGAGGCCCGTGGGGGGTGGATGTAGGCATGGCCACAACCGGACCGGCCCTGGCGATGGCCAGTGATCCCCGCGTGGAACATGCTTCGTGGTCTACAGATACGTATCGCTGCACTGTTGGGGAGTTGCGGCCATGGGCGGAGGGGGCCACCGCTGCCGGTAGGTAGGCAAGCACACAAGGAGAGCCAACTGGACGGATCAGGCCTGGATTGGCTGACGACATCGCAGCTTAGGTATGTCGGGTCGAGATAAAGAAATGCATCGGAGGGCCAGAGGGAAAAGAGCGTGGGATGGTCCCCTTTTCCCGCACCTAGCCATTGTATGATGGAAACAGCGAGTCGCCCCCCCCGCGGAAAGAGTTTTCTCTGTCTACTGCCCCTCTCTGGGCCTGGCCGTTCTTGCGGCCTTTCTCTCTTCCTCCCTTTTTTTTGGGGGGTTTTTTTTTTGGGTCTCTTACCCATCTCCCCTTTAACCGTACACCTCTCTCTAGGATGGATGGGTGATGGGTGACGAGCACTTGAAAAAGACTCTGGAAAGGAAGAATTCCTCGCCGAGTGATGGCATCATGAAACCTCCGGTCGCTGTATTGCGACAGGGCGAAAGGGGGGGTATTGCCGACATTGAGGCCAGAGTCCGGCGTGGTGTGTGGTGGGCGGGAGGGAGTTGTCGATGAGTTGTCATCGGCAGATTTTCCCCCATCATTCCTTCCCGTTTCTTTCTCCCTCAACGTGAGCAGAGGAAAGCAACAGGCCCACCGCTACATGCTACATGTGATGGTATCGCGAGATGAACCGGTAGGGGGACCGGCTGGTCGCGTGCCAAGCAATGTCTCACGCGGCATAGGCGAAAACAGGCACAGGTAGGCACCAAGAAAACCCCTAATCGAGCCCCGTGACGCCGCGCTTCTAGGGGCTCGAAGTGGGGGCCGTTTCCTTCTGCAAGAGCTTCTTGGAGGATGGAGACCAGCGAGTAGGGCCAAAGTTTCTTTCCCAAGCTCTGCAACTGGTGTGGATGGGAGTGAGAAGCTCTTGCAACTGTTTAGCGTGTTGAGTTGGGGGGGTTGCCATAAGCTCTGCGAAGCTCTGCAACCAACCTGGTTGACCGCGCTGCCCACATCACACAGCAACCCCTCTTTCTTGGGTATTCTACGCCCCCCCCCTCACCTCAAGTGACGTTTGGTTTTTGGGGGGGCATCGTCTTCCCGTTTTGTTGGGGAATCAGGTTACGGTGGACCGGCAACTCCACGCCCATTACGTCCCTATTACACTACATGAAATGCTGAGACCTTGCTCGTAGCTGGAACAACCTGCGAGAACCTGTAAGTCGCAGGGACCTCGTCCGGATTCCATGGACACGGTCCACAAGTCGATTCCTATGAGTCTGGTATGGTGATATCAGCATGTTAAAATGTCGGGCCTTTCCTTCACGCCCTCGCTTGCTCGCTCTCCTCCCTCGAGTACGTGGCTAGATGCCGAGTATCTGCCACCTTAGAAGCTGAGAAAAGTTGGCGCCAACTAGGTACTTGGCGCAGGAAACCACAAGGGACGTACATGGTTCGAGGCCGCGCGAGCTTGACTTCTCTGGAGGCTGATGGAGTTGCGCTGGATCCAGAATGATGCTCGTCGCCCTGCGTCGTCTCCACAAGACGACAGCTGCGGAACGTCTTCATTTGCCCCATTGGCTTTTTTTGGGGGTTTTCTTCTTCTGGATATTTTACTTATCTAATGGGAAATCCAGCGAAGGTCCCTGAATATGCGTGTACCAGCCACTGGGAAAGAGCATGGAATCTATATCCACGTAAGAAAGTCAGATACCCGCAATGCCCCCTTTTATTATTATTAATAGTTTGTCTGGGCTGCAGGAAGACATGGCAAGGAAAAAAAAAATCAATCAATCAATCAATTGCGCGGCAGGACAGAGTTTTCCCGACTCTCACGCCGTCCCCGTCCGCACAAGGCAGCGGAAGGGGGGAAAAGCGGGCTTGCAACAGTCGGCACCGATCCTAGTCTGCTACTTGGGGGGCGTAGAGGTTCCAATTGGTGTGCGCCAGATCGATTCCTTGTGCCATGACGTCTAGTGCGCATAGTAAGACAAGGTTCACGGTGCGAGACGCCCTCTCGACAAAGGTACCGGCCAGAACCGTCTGGTCTCTGGACGAGGTATCTCTCGACATGGTTTCCGTACTGCTTCTCAACCTTTGTCTCCCAGCGTCGTCACTGGGGGGTACTTTCGTCTCGCCCGAGTAATACATGCCAGTCTACTTGCCGGTCCCTTCTGGGATCTTGTCGGACTGAGCTTGCTGCCGCAAAGGTTCAACTTAAGTGGGTGGGAGTGGACATGACACATCCTCTCTTTCGTCCCTTCTTCTCATCCCAAAGAGGGACCTCGGTGGCCCAGACGCATCGAGGAACGCCGTAGTAGTTACTCTACGTAGGTACCTACCTCACAATTCAAGCCGGACGGCTGTCGGCCAAGGCTGTCGGGAGGGGACGCGAAGCGAGGTAAAGTGGTGAAAGTGCTATGGGAGCGGCCGTTTGCCGTCGCTATCGCCGCGCGAGGCGGGAGTTGCAGAGCTTCGGGGAGGGAGGCAGAGCTGTACCAAGAGGGGTGCAGAAACAATTTATAAACAGCTCTCCCTCCCCTTCTCGCTCCCTTCGATTTCGCCATTGATACCTTGTTCTGTCGACATTGACGATTCTGCCCATCCTACACTTTTGTTGTCTAGCCTCAGCGACAAGAGCTTCTGACAACGGTCCGCTTCTGCAACGCCAAATCCAGTCTTGTGTTCCAGGAAGCTCTGCAACTCATATCTGATCCCTCCCCCCCCCGCCCGCCCGCCCGTCCGCCTTACCCGTGCGAGCGTCCATTTGAGTTGCCCACAGGCAAACCAGATTTCCCCATCTTAAGAAATTGAGGCGCTTCATCATGGCCATCACGCCTTCGAAGCCAATCTTCTGCGCGACCCACCCCAGGGCTTGCTCTACGGCCTTTGAGCGGGTAAGACTCCTATTCAATCCCGGCTGTATGACCTGTTGGCGGCTGCATCAAGGCCAGGACCAGCGAGCACGCAATCCCGCCGGTTCCGTACCCGTTCCCCCTTCCCCCAAATTGGACAAGGTTCAGGGTTTGTGAATCGATCGGGAATGGTGAGCTGGACCGAGTCTTGGTGTTTGTGGTTTCCCGTGCTTGTTCTGTTTCTCTTGCTCTGGTGCAACAAACCGCAGGCGCTATATCTACATAGTATACGCGTACGTCATCTTCTGCTGGGAGCGAGCTTGGCTGACGAGAGACGCCGACTACCTAGGTTTTCATGACCCGCCGGGACAAGCTGGCATGCGTCCATGAGCCCTTTGGCGACGCATTCTACTACGGCCCCGAGCGAGTCGGCGAGCGCTTTGAGGACGACGCCGAGGGACGGGATAAGTCTGGCTTCTCCAAGACAACCTATGCCGATGTTTTGAAGCAGATCGAGGAGGCTGGCAAAGATGTATGTTCCCGCCCTCTCTCCACCTTTACCCCAATTCTTTCTTTCATTATTCTTTTGGTCTTGAGGTTTTGTCCGCGATCGATTTCGCGCCCCGCCCCCTACACCTGTCGTACTACCTCACTACCCCCCCCTTGCACGCTGGTTCTAGTTGTATAGCTTCTTGAGGCCCCCCCGGTTTAACCCATGTCAATCCGTTACTCGCCATCCCCCGCCAAAAATCGATTTGTTGTTCGGTCGCAAGTGTTCCTTGAGGCTCGAAACAGAGCTTCTCGAAATTCTTAATTGATTACGGCTGAAGGGGCCTTCTGCTGCTGGGGGTGGCCTGGTGTCTGCCCGGGTAGCTCTACCTACCTACGCAGCCGCCAGCATTAGCACTCAGCTACCCCTGTAACCCCTGTAACCCCTGGGGGACCCCTCCGACCGATATGGAATTTCCACCACCAGAATCACGACCATGATAGAATCGCATGCACACACACGTTTGTCCCAATGGCCAGGTACTGACGCCAACCACAGAAGCGCGTCTTCATCAAGGACATTGCGCACTACCTCTTGCCTCCCAACCAGCAAAGGGCCGCCATCGCCCCCTCGACCGGCACCACCGCCGAGCCCGGCAACCCCACGGTCCTGCCCCTCGACGTCCTCCGCAAGTTCCAGTGGACCTTCCTGATCCGCCACCCGCGCCGCTCCATCCCCTCCTACTACCGCTGCACCGTTCCGCCCCTGGATGAGGTGACGGGCTTCAAGAACTTCTCCCCCAGCGAGGCCGGCTACGACGAGCTGCGCCGCCTCTTCGACTTCCTTGTCCGTGAGCGCGTCGTCGACGAGAATAATCTCATGGTCGTCGACGCCGACGACCTGCTCGATGATCCCGAGGGCGTCATCAGGGCCTACTGCGCCCACGTCGGCCTCGACTTCACCGAAAGCATGCTCAACTGGAGCGAAGAGGACACCAAGTTCGCCCAGGACAAGTTTGCCAAGTGGAACGGCTTCCACAACGACGCGCTGTGCAGCACCTCGCTGAAGCCGCGCGACCAGGCGCATGTGAGTTGCTCATCCCCTCCCTTCTCCTGTTTCCCCCGTCTCGTGGGTGGCTGGTATGGAAAGCAAGCCGCCGGGGACTGGCCGGTTTTTTGTGTCCCCCCCCCCCCCCGCCAAGAAAGAAACGACGCTGGACGGCGGAAACGGGAGTACTACGCACGCATACTAATACCCCGCGAGAAAAAGGCCATCACGCGCGAGTCCGAAGAGGCCGAATGGCTGAGCAAGTACGGCGAGAAGGGTCTCAAGGAGATCCGCGAGTGCGTCGACGCCAACCTCGAGGACTACGAGTACCTCAAGAAGTTCGCCATCAAAGTTTAATACCCACCACCCCTCGCCGGTTTGTATAAGCGCACTCTTTCACGAAATTTATGACAAAGAATTACACCTCATCATGTGAGGTTTTTGATAAATCGGAAAACGATGTTTCATTTCGGGTGCCATGGTTAGGCAACACACTATTAGGGAATCGGGTTTCTCTTCAGGGGGGGTTTTATTGGTCTATCATGAGTTCATGTAACCGTATTGGTACAATAGTCTACATGGCCAAATGCCAACCAGCCACTTTTCAAACGGGCTGTGTAAAGCAATGAACAAAGCTACAAAACATCATCCTCTTGTTGATGTACAAATCCTTTCTTCCGCAAGGACAAAAAAAGTGGCGTGCCAGGCCAACCCAGGTGACTTCCGAGCTTTGATGCCTCGGTCTCGGCCGTAGGCTCTCATTGCTATTCTCCGACACGAAGTTCCTGTTGGCGGATTCCAAGCCATTCCTTCTTCTCCACCTACTTGTTCTCAGCCTCCCCCTCAACGACTTCTGTGAAATGGTTCTCTGCCAGTAGCGCCCTGGCATCCTCAAACACGTCGTGCGTGACGTTATCGGACCACTTTTCCGCGAAGTTGCGGTCGGCCTCGTTGGCCCAGTATATCGTCGCGGGCAACAGCTCGTCGGGGCCCTCGACGACCTTTGTCGCATCCTCGGCCGCGCCCTCCTTGCCCGCGATCGCCGCCGTCGGCGGCGGCGGCGCCTGGGACCACTTCCGGCCCATTAACTTCTGGCCCTCCTCGAGGACGGCCTTCTTCTCCTGCGGGCTCACGTGCAGCCGGCTTCCCCTGCCGACACCGGCGAGGACGGCGGCCATGTCGGCGATGGAGTTGGCGCGCTGGTCGTTGAGGGCGACGCCGCGCTCGTGGCGGTTGCGGACGCGCGTCTTGGTGACGCCCGTGGAGGCGTCCGTTTCCTTGGCGAAGCGGAGGGACTCGTCCCAGCAAAGCTCGTGCAGGCGACGGAACTCGCGGAGCTTCTGGAAGACGGACTGGCCTGCCGCGCCAGCGCCGGGGGGCAGCTGGATCATGGCCATCGGTTGCCAGTAGTCGCGGCGGAGCTTCGCAGGTTTGGTCTTTTTGCCATTGAAAGGGAGTTGGCGGAGCGCACGGTTAGACTGCGAAGGTGGTAATATTAGCATAGCTGTCCGTATGTGCATGTCGAAACCCATATGCGTGCCAATTGACGAGTGCAATGGATCTGCGCGCGTGTCTATGTGTTTGTAGGCGCCGAAAGACGTACAGCGAGTTGCTTCGAGTGCGAGTACACGACCTGGTTCGAGGTCAGGTGGCTGTAGACCCAGATCTGTTCGCCGTGGCCCGACTTGAAGTTGGCAAGCTCGGGCTGCGGTGCCCGGCGGCGCGACCGCGTGTGACCATGCCGTATGCTTGTCCGAGCGACGCCGAAGGACAGCTGTGAGAACCTGAATACCGGAACCGAATTCATTGTGTGAGAGGCTGGCCGTCGCTGCGCTTGTTCGTTGTCGTCGTCGTCGTCGGCCCCCTAAACTTCGGGAATAGCTTTGCAAAATTTCCCGAAGCTCTGGAACCAGGTCGCGCTGGGCTCTGTGGCTTGACGCGTGGCTGGAAAAGATCAGTCACATGACAGCGCTTCATCAGCCACATCGGACCAACTGCTCCTCTGCATCTTATCGATAACTTTGATAAGACCCCCAGAGTGGGACCTGACGCCCAACGCCGACCCCGCGGTTCGATTGGTGGGTGCTTGGATTCTACTAGTGACGTCGCGGAACTTCCACCAGGTTCTGGTTGCTACCCTACAGCTTCCCGGCCTTACCATATGATGTTGGGTCAGTCCATCTCGTGGCCCACTTCCCGGTTTGCCGCAAAGACAAACCGCTCTCGACGACCATAAATTCGAGATCAGGAGCTGCCTCTCGACGTCTCTTCAACTTCTCACAATCAACCTAATTCTTGTACATTTGAGATACCCTCCATTGGATGATAGACTCTTCAACGAGAAGCTTCACGATTTGAGCTTCATAGTACCTCTCCCACGCACAAACTCCAAAACCACACCTAATCACGCACCTGTACACAGTTACTACACGCACAACACCCGCAAGCACACACATATACCACCACCACCACAATGAATTCACGAATGGAATTTACCGACAGGGGCGAGAAGGCCGTGCAGGATGCGATGGCCCTCGCCGAGCAGTACGCTCACTCTCAGCTGCTGCCCGTCCACCTCGCAGTCTCACTTCTCGACCCCCCCGCAGATCTGTCCAAGGACCAACAAAATGGCCCACAACAAACGTCCTCGATGTTCCGGCAAGTCATCGAGCGCGCGCACGGCGACCCCCAGGCCTTCGACAGGGCACTCAAGAAGACACTCGTCCGTCTGCCGAGTCAAGACCCGCCTCCAGACCAGGTCTCTGTGGCACCCACCTTCCATGCCGTCCTCCGCAAAGCGCAGGAGCTGCAGAAGACGCAAAAGGACAGCTTCATTGCCGTCGACCACCTCATCCAAGCTCTTGCCGAGGACCACACAATTCAGACCTGTCTGAAGGAGTCCAACATCCCTAAGCCGAAGCTGGTGCACGACGCCGTCACCCAGATCCGCGGCACAAAACGGGTGGACAGCAAGAATGCTGATACCGAGGAAGAACACGAGAACCTTGCCAAGTTTACCATCGATATGACGGCCTTGGCACGAGACAAGAACATGGACCCGGTCATTGGCCGCGAAGAGGAGATCCGGAGAGTCGTTCGGATCTTGTCCCGCCGAACGAAGAACAACCCCGTCCTCATCGGTGAGCCCGGTGTCGGTAAGACCACCGTCGTCGAGGGTCTCGCCCAACGTATCGTCAACCGCGACGTACCCGACAATCTGAAGGCCTGCAAGTTGCTGTCGCTCGACGTCGGCGCCTTGGTGGCTGGAAGCAAGTACCGCGGAGAGTTTGAGGAGCGCATGAAGGGTGTTCTGAAAGAGATCGAGGACTCCAAGGAGATGATTGTCCTCTTCGTCGATGAGATCCATTTGTTGATGGGCGCGGGTTCATCCGGTGAGGGCGGCATGGACGCTGCGAACTTGCTGAAGCCCATGCTTGCTCGTGGTCAGTTGCACTGCATCGGTGCGACGACCCTGGCCGAGTACCGCAAATACGTTGAGAAGGATGCTGCTTTCGAACGTCGATTCCAGCAGGTCCTTGTCAAGGAGCCCAGCATCAGCGAGACCATTTCCATCCTCCGTGGTCTCAAGGAGCGTTACGACAGACATCACCGCGTCACCATTCTCGACAACGCCCTGGTAGCAGCCGCTAACCTTGCTGGCCGCTACCTTACTTCTAGGAGGCTTCCCGACTCTGCCATTGACCTGGTCGACGAGGCTGCCGCTGCTGTCAGAGTCGCAAGAGAGTCTCAACCCGAAATCATTGACTCTCTCGAGCGCAAACTCCGTCAGATCATGATTGAGATTGCCGCTTTGGAGAAGGAGAAGGACGAGGCTTCCCAGACTCGCCTCGTGCAGGCGAGAAAGGATGCTCAGAACGTCGAGGAGGAATTGGAACCTCTCCGCCAGAAGTACCTCAGCGAGATCAAGAGAGGTGAAGAGATTCACATGGCCAAGACGAAGCTCGACGAGCTTGAGAAGCGGCTTGAGGATGCCGCCAACGCCGGAAACCACGCCAAGGCTGCCGACCTTCAGTACGGCGCCATCCCCGAGCAGCGCGCTGTCATCAAGGAGCTCGAGGCCAAGAAGGCCGCTGCCGACGCCGCTCTCAACGCCACCGGCCAGGACCACAACTCCATGGTCACTGATGTTGTCACGGCTGACCACATCAACGAGATCGTGTCCCGCTGGACTGGCATCCCCGTCACTCGCCTCAAGACAAGCGAAAAGGAGAAGCTTGTTAACATGGAAAAGGTCCTCGGCAAGATTGTCGTCGGCCAAAAGGAGGCTGTTCAAGCCGTCTCCAACGCCATCCGTCTTCAACGATCAGGTCTCAGCAATCCCAACCAGCCACCCAGCTTCCTGTTCTGCGGTCCTTCCGGTACCGGTAAGACTCTTTTGACCAAGGCCCTCGCCGAGTTTCTCTTCGACGACCCCAAGGCCATGATCCGCTTCGACATGTCCGAATACCAGGAAAGACATGCTCTCAGCAGGATGATTGGTGCGCCTCCGGGATACGTCGGGCACGATGCTGGTGGACAGCTCACCGAGGCCCTCCGGCGCAAGCCGTTCTCCATTCTCCTTTTCGACGAGGTGGAGAAGGCTGCCAAGGAGGTTCTGACCGTCCTGCTTCAGCTCATGGACGACGGCCGCATCACCGACGGTCAAGGTCGTATTGTCGACGCCAAGAACTGCATCGTCGTCATGACCTCCAACCTGGGTGCCGAGTACCTTACCAAGTCCACCAGCCGTGAGGGTAAGGTTGACCCGACGACCCGCGAGCTTGTCATGAACGCCCTTCGCGGATGGTTCCTGCCAGAGTTCCTCAACCGTATCAACTCGACCGTCATCTTCAACCGTCTCACCCGTCGTGAGATCCGCAAGATTGTCGACATCCGGCTGCAGGAGATCCAGAAGCGGCTGGAGGACAATAACCGCAAGGTCATCATCGACGTGTCGGACGAGGCCAAGGACTACCTTGGCAGCGCCGGTTACTCGCCGGCATACGGTGCTCGTCCGCTGTCTCGCCTGATTGAGAAGGAGGTCCTTAACAAGTTGGCCATCTTGATCTTGCGAGGCAATGTTCGCGATGGCGAGACGGCCCGCGTCGAGCTCATCAACGGTAGACTGGTTGTCCTTCCCAACCACCAGGACAGCGAGATCAACACGGAAGATGACATGGACGAGGACGACGCCGTCGACGAACTTGTTGATGAGATGGATGAGGATATCTATGACTAAGCGATTGCTGCATATGAAGGAAGGGAAACGAAGAAAAGGGATGATTCATGAAAGATGATTTCTAAAGATTGACGACATTCCATTCTGTAGAGATGAGAGTCCATACAGCATGAGGCGTTTTAGGGATTCAATAGGGTTAAGCAATTGAGGTTTTCATGGACGGCGAGCACGTTATAGAACTTTTACAGAGTTCAAAATGATGAAAATATTTGAGAATCAAGCCGAGTATGTTCAAAAAGTGACGCTTCTTTGTGATCAAACATGGGTTGTGGTCCTGGCAGGTGAGCAACCGGGTTGACGACGCCTGCCACGTTCCCTCGAAGGTTGGCGATTGTAATTCGTCTGCCAATCCAGAGACATTAGATATCAACCAAGGTAACATTTCCTCGGGTTTTGTCTGAGCATGCAAATATGGACGGGAAAGGTTTGTTGAGGCCGCCAAACACCAACATCATTTGACGTCCCCAACGGTATTTGGTTTGATTTAAATGTGGCCGCTTAGATATCGTAAGGAACAGAGGGGGGGGGGGGGGGGGGCGTCATGGGGAGAAGAATGAATATCAATGTTGTCCATCGGCAAACCCGGGTACGATTTCGCCCGACGAGGCGTCCGGAATCAACGGCAATACCATCCGCCGCAGGACAGGCCATGGGGATACGCCACGGTGGACCGTTGAAGCACGTCGCAAGCCTGTGGGGCTTTGTTGTTTGCGACGTGTCCTATCGTGTTGCGTATCGGACAATGATAACTTTGCTTTGTTTTCTTCAACTATATCACTATCGTTGTGTACCTGGCGACCTCATGAGGAGGAGCCCACCGCCTTGGAAACCGACCGAGGAAACTGCCCCCGCTTCTCGTGTCTAGCGAGGTGACTAAAGCAGTGGGCCGGGAATCCGACGCATCTGATATCAACGCGAGCATACGTGATCTGTGTCGACCTGAGGCAGGGTCACAGGCCCGCGATGCGGCGAACGGGATGTCCCGGGGAGAATAGAACAGGACTTTTCAACATGGAACTTCCGCTCGAGGTTGCGGTGCGTAGAGTTCCTGAGAAGCCAGACCTCTGAAGCCGACGCGACAACTTCCAGCTCCTCCTCCTGCCTCTCAACGCCTGTGGCGTCGCATCGTATCGTGCACACCCAAGGGGATGCTGATATCAGCATACGGAGTGGCAGATCAATTCTGGCATGTTCATCACACGCCGCGCATACGGCGTCCGCGACAGATGCGGCATGCCCGCCAACGCCCGTGCCTATTTGCGGAGTGACGATCCTGAGGTATCTTCCAGAAACATACGCACGAACATATCTACATGTACGGATATTTACACACACACACACACACACACGATGTCTTACACTAACCTGGACGAGTCCTGAGTCAATTCGGGCACAATGGGATTGACTAGAGCGCCAGCAATGTTTCACCTAACGTGACTTGGCCAAGTCTTCAGGGGACTTGGCTAGGCCTTTGAGTTGGTAGTCGACGTCGTCGACGTCGTCGTAGTAGTGACCGAGGAGACGATTCCCCGCGTTTCAACGTCGACGTCGCATCAAAGCTAGCAGCCCTGATTAACGATGACCTCGCTACCCGCGGGTCGCATGGAGGAAGAAAAAAAAAACGTTTTTTTTGTTTGGTTTCTCGTGGCTGGGATGAAGAACCATCACTGCCCGTTCAACCCCCCCGCAGCTGCGGTGCAACGGAGTCGAACTGACTCTGCCGAACACAACAAAAAATGTCGCGCGATCTGCGAAACTAGTCGCGGGGGACGACTGTAGGGGTTCGGCCAAGATGCGATACTATTTTTACCGAAACGACCCCGGTGATCGCCCCGGTCGGCGGATGGAGGACCCATGACGGGGGCGGTTCAGTTCCTCCCTGAGCCCATGATAGCAAGCCCGGGGATTGATGTCGCTGGGAGTGAACTGTGGCGGCGCGCTTTCGCGAACCTGGGACCGTAAGTGTGCATGAGGAGACACTTTGTCTAGTCAAGTCCCGAGGCACCGCCTTTTTTGTTTTTTGTTTTTTTGTTGTTGCAACCTACCTAGCCCCGTGCCAGGAGGAGCTCTCGGATACCAAGGTTGACCTCGGAGCAAATGGAGGCTTCAGGAGCGCAGGCCAATACTGCGAACGGCGGTCGGCCGATCATGCCGTGAGCGGTTATGCATTAAGGCTACGCGATGGAACGTGTCACTTGCAGGCGTACGTGGCGGCAAGAGGCTCAGGCTCGAGTTTCGGCGGGAGTCGCGGGAGTAGGTTGAGGCCTCGAGGGCCCGTGTCGTGTTGCATATGTACAATGTAGGTAGGAGGGAGGAGGCAGATAGGTAGGGCATTTCGTCCTGAATCTGGGACGAGAGAGGGGACGATGTCCGATGTTCGGTGAGAAGAGACCATAGAGCAGAGCGCAGGTAGGTACGCACATGAAGGTTGGGAGGAGACCCCCCTGGTTCTCCTGACCATGAACGGAAAGCATCGACACACATGATTGTGGGGGCCCAACCTAGAAAAGGGGTGGATGAAACGTGTTGGCGCAATTGAAGGGGAGGAACGCTCTCATCGACTTGGTCAAACGGGCGGCTGTCGGCATCGTGGTCGATGACGGGTCCGAGTGAAGAGCCGTGATGGGGAACGAAAGGCGGTTGGAAGGCCCAATGGAGAACACGAGGGAAGGGCGGAAAGGAAGGCCTGACTACAGAGCCGAGAGAGACTTAGTTGGTTGGCCTCAAGAAGCGTAGTCAACTACATATTGTCTTGAACCTGACAGCCGTTGTTCTGATTGAACGTCGTATGGGAGCCCGCACGCACATCAGCAACTTGAGAGTGTCGGCTCGTCCCAAACTCGAATGAAGGGGCGGGCGGCTGATAGCCCGAATGCGGTTCCAACACATTGGATGCTCCACGCCCTGCAGAGGCTGGGCGACTTGTGCCCGTTGATAAACAGTTGAAGGTTAATTAAGAGCAGGACACTCGCGCCAAAACACGAGCGTCGCCCCAAACTACCTACCTCGAGGAAAACAACCCAAAGCATCCGAAAGGGGCTGCGCTGTATCCGTACGAGGTACTGACCGTCCTGAGAGGGAGGAGCTGTTTGCGGCAGATTGTGGCGTGGGCGTGGGCGTGGGCTTACTGCATCACAGCAGTGAGCGTAACAAGGGTAGAGGTAGGCTAAAGTCGCGTTTCAGATTTCCTAGCAGATACTCTGACAAGAGTCGTCCGAGGTTGTAATTGGAGAAAGAGCTAGGGGGCGTCAAGCTGGAGCATAAATGACCAGGATGTTCCTCACGCCTTTGGCCGTGTTGCTTGCACCTGCCGGCCTGATTTAAAGTGGGTTGATGTCAATGGCCCCATTAGAAGACACGTCGCAAGCTTTGCTGGCTGTCTCTCTGTCTGTTGGTAGCTTCGTCTCCTCTCCCCCTTCTTCTGCGAGAGAGAGAGAGAGAGGGAGAGAGAAAGTCTCTTTCACTGGGCGGGTGATTCGACAGGATGTCTCAACGAAGTTGCAGAATGGACCATGTTCGAGTCAGTCAATGACTAGCAGTTGTTGTCGGTCGACTTGTTTATCCCAACAACGCCAGAGGGAGTTGAATGTAGTGAAGGTTGTGAGTGGTCGATTTTCGCATATAGAACCGTCATGCCGACATCCACCAATCTCAATCCCCAATATTGCAAAGGGGACGGACGCAGCCAAGTGGTTTGCGATGTCAGAGAGGGCAAGCCCCTGAGCGGGCTTGAAAGAGCACAGAGCGTCCAAGACAGGGAGTCCGGCATGCTTTTGGCGCAGTCCGGCACGTGGGTGGCTTCTGTCAATCTATCCATGACAGCAGGTCAGTGTGACTTCTGACATTGGTTGCCGTACAGAGCTGCCTACCTAGGTAGGTAGCTTTTGTTAGATATCCAAGTTAGGAGGCAAACTCTTCAATCAGGGCGACAGGCAGCGGAAAGAGCACCGTTTCGGTGATATGAGCGACATCGTCCGAAGTTGAAATAATATTGTTCGTATCTATCACGATGACTGGAGGATGCATTGTCTTGCGCGCCCGTATACCAACATGTGAACTTGATGTTGGACCTATGTAAGTTGCAGCCAAGTTGTGGGCTTGGGGCATGGCCGGCTGACAAGGGTTGTCTGCATACCTACATACATACATACCTAGTAGAGGCAATGAATGGTATGGTGTGTGCGTGTGTGAGAGTGTGGCAGGAATCTTTCTTGGTGACTGCTGGGGGGCGGAGTCGAACTTCAGTCACTACTAGTCGCCCTCCCCTAGGTAGGTATTTCTGGTCGCCGGCTCGCCAGATCCCTATTCTCCGACTAATGGGCAGACAACCAACCAGCTGCGGTCATTGGGTAAGTGCATCCGTAAGCTAGGAAGGGACGGTATCCTAGTATGCATGGAGGGATGGCATATCGAGCGACAGTTTGGAGTATTTGTCGACAGTGGACCCATTGTGTTGGACAAGGCGCCATTCGGGTTTGAGGACGAAAGAAAGAAAGGAAATGAAAATTGTTGATGATGGATGAATGGAGGGGAGAGCCTTGGTTCGGGGAGTCCGTAGCATCCAAGATATTAACGTTTGGTATCCGGTATCCGGTATCACAGCGCCGCGCTGGTCACTTGGCGATGATGTAGGTCATCGACCTCTGTCCCAAAAAGACGATGATAATAGTAGGTGGAACCAAGGGTCTGGATCTCATCGTTGACTTTACTCCGCGTTATCGATAAGAGCACAGGTAACTACTGTGCTTGGCTATCGAATATTGTGTTGCGAGATGGAATAGGTATGTCATCAAAGGATAAAGCAGTAGAGCCCTTCCGGTAAGGCAAGGCAAAGTACCTAGCCAGTCGGCCCTCTGGAGTGCAAGACAACACAAAATGCACCTGGCCGGAACTGGTTCTTCCGGACCTCGCTCCGTTGCGGCGATTTCTCCAAGATGGACTGACTCCGTTGGCGGCGGCGGCGGCGGCGGCAGCGACGGATGAGTCTGGGCTTCGCATTCGGCTGAACGTTCACCTTGCAGTCTCGAGACGGAAAGTGCGGTCTGCGGACGGGCACACCGGTAGGTACCTAGGGCTAACACGTCTTCCCGCCAACTGGTTTGATGTCCTCCCATTCTTGGAATTCCACGGGAATGGGATTGCCAGCGGGACGTGGAAGGTGGCACCTTCCACGGCAATTGGAAGTTGGAAGATGTGGAGAGGCAATACGGTACGTAGCAGACTAGGAAACGACCCACGACCCCCCTTCCTGTAGTAGGTGTACACAGGTAGGTAGGTAAGTAGGTACCTTACCTAGGTACGGTTAGTGTATGTACACCACGGACCACCATGGGTTGCTGTATCGTCGTCCGTCTTCCCTTCCTCCCTAGCTTTCTCCGACGGCTCCACTAGGACCAGGGTGAGGAAAGAGGGAAGAAGTGGACAGGGGAGGGGAGGGAAGGGAAGGAAGAGGCAGAGGGAGGAAAAGAGGTGGATGAGACGACATTACAAATCCAGTGCACAGTGCACACAATAGACGATGGAATGCCTCTACAAATACCTACCTAGGGCCTACCTAGGTGGAAGAGACATGAAGGAAGAACGTGCCACGAGAAGGAAAAGGGTGAGCAGGGAAAGCATGGCATATGGCTTGACTAGCGACAACGAGCGTGGTGTGCCTTCCCCCCTAGTACATAGTAAAGACTGCGCCAAAGGTCGATCGGCTGCCGTTTCATACTGACCTCAACCCTCCGCTTGGCCCCGTTATGGGCGCCGCGTCGGGGTCGGCCAGTCCCTGTCTTGCTCTGCAGGTGCTGCCCTAGTCTACCTACCTAGGTGCCTAGGTAAGGCAGGTAGGTGTAATTGCCCTAAATTCTACGTATACACTACGGAAGATAGGTACCTAGTGGAAGGAGGGAAAGAGACGGATGGAAAGAGAAGGAGGGGGGAGGTGCGTGACGACGGACAAGACACAAAGGCTAATAAAGAGAGGAGGTACTGACGTATGGTTGTGGCTCCCAGGTAAAGTCATGTACCTTGTCGGTACCTAGGTAGGTAGGGTAGATACCTCCCTACGTACCTAGGTAGGCAGGTACAGATGTGTATTCGCAGGTTCCCCTCCCCACCACACTGGGGAGGCGGCGGCGGCGGCGGCGGCGGTCTTGTTTAGATCAGGTACGGACCTCACACCCGCCTCTTCTCAGCTGTCCATTTTTCTTCATGCCTGATGTGGCACTCACTGTAGGTATAGTATAGGTGGTACATACCCGTCTGTCTAGTCTAGCCCATCTGGGTCAACGTTGCTGTTATGTCCCGCAAGAAGCATGAATACAAGAGGGGATTACAAGCAACGGATAGATCACGTAGGTAATTATTACCTCAGTTAGGTAGGTAGGTAGGTAGGTAGGGTATGGATACATGGTTGGTAGGCAGATGGTGTACCTAGGTAGTAAGGTAGTAAGGTAGGTAGGTAGGTAGTTTAGGTAGTAGGTAGACAGACACTGACAGACAGACGAGACAAGCCTTGGCAACAGCCACCAAGAGGCAAGGTCCCTTTCCCTTCCTTTCCCTCTCCCTACACTACCCCCCTAACAAACCCTCCTGACTGGCCAGACCTCTCAACTCCCGTCCCGGTCTCTCACTCTTTTGCACCAGCGCCAGCCAGCATCAGCGCGCACCAGCACCAACCATAGTACAACCAAGCCAAAGCCTCCTTTTACCTCAAGCTACCGCTGCCACCAATCCAAAACCTCAACTCACATATTCTCCTGCTGCTCCTCTCTCCTCATCCATTCTCCTCCCCGTCTTCCTCCTTCACCCCCTCTCCCACTCCTCCTCTCCCGCTTCCAACCCTCCCCCCCAAACTCCCTATCCCTTTCTCCAGGCCTCATCGACCCTATTCTGATGAAGCCTGTATATTGAGATCGTTTAAACTTTTTGCTTCTTTCCTCGCCCTCTTTTCGTCTCGCTCGGAAGAAAATATTGGAGGAAAGGACAGCTAGTTTGGTTTTTGCCCGCGCGACAGCTTCGTCAAGGAACTACCGGCCCTGGGAATCCATGAAATCTGATCCGAGAGAAGCCCGACCAGACGGAGCAAGCAGAGCACCACCACACTACGTACGCTACGCATCGCGCATCGCAGCACCCACATTGACCAAGCCCACTGCCGCTAAGCTACGCGACCACAAAACGGCTACCCGGGAGTGACTGGCGGGAGAAATCTTTCCATCACCCACCCCAGCAGCCCAAAATCGTCTATAGCCCACTCGTCCCCCCCGACATTCCTTGACCTCAACCACCCCCCCCCGACGACGTCCAACTCTCCTTTTATTTTCTCGAGCACCCAGCTGCCTTTCTTCATCCGACTGGCTGGCCTGGCGTACCTTGTAATACCTGGAAAACACGCACAAAGACAACCTTCAACTCCTTCGACTTTTCGACCAACATTCATTACCAAAGAGCCCATACGACTCTCCTGTTTCGCCCTTCTGCTCTTGTGAACCATTGCCACTCTGGCCACCTAAGCCAAATTTGACAACTTGGCAACAGGTTCCGGATAACCTGCAGAAGACTCGTTCGGAACGACGTTAGGAATTGACGTAGCATCGTGTCGTCTCCTGCGCTTGCGATTCCCGACTGTCGAATACGAGCAGTGGCGGTCTCGAAGCTGTCCACAAAACATTGGGTCCAATTATCCTCCGCGCGTGTCCATAGTCACCCGGGAGAGCATTGCTCAATTCTCCAGCGACAGCAACACACCGGGAACCTCGAGTCTCAGCATTTTCCTATGAGGTTCGGCCTAGATAATTGATAATGTCAACTAGATCCGATCACTTGGCCATTGGTTACCCGCCCCAATCTGCCACACAGAATCGGTCGACTTCACCGACCGCCAACAACACATCTCCCATCGACCCTAACGCTGCTTCATCTCTCAGATCTCCATTCGGGTTGAACCACTCTAGCAAGATGGCTAGCGCTTCGCGATCAGGGACTGGCTCTCCGTCGCACGAGATGCCAGGTTCCAGCAGGCTGTTCTCCAAGAGGTACGTTACTCACCGCCTGCCCCGTTCTGCTCACCGTATCCTTCGCCGCTGACTTTCCCGTCACTAGAGCCCGCGAGATTCAAGCCCAAGAAGGCGTGCCTGGATTGCCGGTAAATCCCTGGGGCGGTCCGCCAACGAGCGGCAACTCCACGCCCCTGCGCGAGAACATCCCCGAGTCGCCAACCGATGGCTTCCCTGACTTTGCTCAACTCCCCACACCTGATTCCATGCCTCAGGCGAGACGAGCTCGTGCTGGAACTGTACCCTCGCGCTTCTCGCCTGGCGGTGCTGGCAATGGTCTGCTTAGCATCCCCACGATGGCTCCCAAGTCGTCGCGACCTACGCCGTCCCATAGCCCCTTCAAATCTTCCTCTCCTGGCCTCGAGCCAACCGAGACGGCCTCCAGCAACTCCGCACTGCTCTCGCGTCTTCGTGCCGGATCCATGCCCCAGAGAAGCCAATTTGGGCAGATCCCGGGTACAAGCTCGCCATTCGGTCCCTCCATCTTCAGCAGCTGGAACCCCGCCGGTACAGGCCGCGACCGGGGCATGACGCTTGCGAGCATTGCTAGCATCGGCTCGACCAACGGGCCAAGTTCGCCAACCCAATCCCAGATTTCTAGAGAAGGAGGTGGAGAGAGTGATGTTCATATGAGGACGCTGGATTATTTGGGACTGGCCGAGACCCCCCAGCCTCCCCGCGCTCAATTGGCAACCCCGTACATACCGAGCTTCAACGAGTTTACTAAGGCTAACCGTTTCCGCTCATACTCGGTCAACAACAAGGATAAGTATGCCGACGAGGAGGAAGACGACTTTGAGGACATGACTCTTGAGAGTCAGTACGTTGCCCACCTACAGGACCAACTCGCAGCCACCAACGCTGCTATCCACAATCACAACTTGGCTGTGCAAGCTTTCGCGAACCAGGCCACCCGCCCCCGCGCCAGAACCGCCGGTGTTCTTGATACGCCTGGTTCTCGCCTCATGCGTACCTACATGTCTGGCAACGGGATGGGCAATGCAGTGCCTCCTGCCGAGATCCGTCTCCCAGACGAAAAGGAATTCGATGACCTTCCTCAGGCTGTGGCTGCCATGAACCTGGGACGATCAAGCAGTCGCAATGCCGGTCTGCTCAATGCGGAGGACCAGGGCCTCGAGGGTCCTACCAGCGCTCTCTGGCTCGGTAGCATCCCGACTTCCACGACGACGTCAACTCTGACCGAAATGTTCAAGTCGTATGGCCCCATTCTGTCTGCCCGCGTCCTTACACACAAGAACTGTGGCTTTGTCAACTTTGAACGGATGGAGAGTGCCATCACCGCCAAGGCCAGCATGAACGGCAAGGAAATCTTTCCCGGAGCTGGCCCGATCCGCATCAACTTTGCCAAGCCGCCCTCTGCATCAAACACTCCCGGCCACGACGGGGTTTTCCCTTCTCCCAGTCCCGACCCCTTCTCCAAGAACCAGGAAACGGCGCAGAATGCAGCCTCTGGAGCCGCTGCCGACAACGGGAGCACAGCAACTCAGTCAGCCAATGCTGCTCCCACTGTCCCTCCGTTGTCTGAGATGACAAGCGACATTTTGCGAATTGTGAAGCAATTCCAAGCTTCGGACGAGGATGCAGCCAAGATCTCCCGCAGCCTTCAGTCTTCTATCCAGTTTACCAACTTTGTCGACGAGATCCCTCCCATTCGGGAACCAGCCCATACCCGGGTTCACGATGCCCCGAGGCTCAGAGATATCAGGAAGAGAATCGACAACCAGAGTCTGTCTCAGGCTGAGATCGAGACGACCGCCCTCGACATGCTGCCGGAGATTGCCGAACTCTCGTCAGACTACCTCGGCAACACAGTTGTGCAGAAGCTCTTCGAGCACTGCTCTGACGAACTCCGGGATGCCATGCTTGCTGAAATTTCTCCTCACATGGCAGAAATCGGCGTACACAAGAACGGTACTTGGGCTGCCCAGAAGATCATTGACGTCTGCAAGACTCCTCATCAGATGACGATGATCGTGGAGAACTTGCGCCCTTACACCATCCCCCTGTTCCTCGACCAGTATGGCAACTACGTTCTCCAGGGATGTCTCAAGTTTGGAGCTCCTTTCAATGACTTCATCTTCGAGACGATGCTCAGCCGGATGTGGGAGGTTGCTCAAGGCCGCTATGGCGCCCGAGCTATGCGTGCGTGCTTGGAGAGTCATCACGCCACAAAGGAGCAGCAGCGGATGCTTGCTGCTGCCATCGCCTTGCACAGCGTTCAGCTTGCCACCAACGCCAATGGAGCTCTGCTGTTGACTTGGTTCCTGGACACCTGCACGTTCCCCCAGCGCAGGACCGTTTTGTCACCTCAGCTGGTCCCCTACCTCGTACACCTATGCACTCACAAGGTTGCTTATCTCACGGTGTTAAAGGTAATCAACCAAAAGGCCGAACCCGAAGCGCGTGACACCATCCTCAAGGCACTCTTCTTCACACCCAACGACCAAGTCCTCGAGGCGATTCTCAGCGACCACGCCTGCGGCGCCACCCTCATCTTCAAAGTTCTCACCACTCCCTTCTTTGACGAGAGCATCCGCACCCAGGTGGTTGAGAATGTCAAGAACGTGCTGATACGCATCAAGGCGCAGCCCGGCCAAGGCTACAAGCGCTTGATGGATGAGGTCGGCCTGTCAACTCGCAACAGTGGCGGCGGAGGTGGCGGCGGCGGCGGCCGTGATCATGGGCACGGGAACTCCAACTCCAACAGCAACAACGAGCAGCGGCAGCGACCGACTTCCCGCCAGGCCAACATGAACAGTCACCACCAACAGGCGGCCCACGTGAACAAGCAGCAGTACTACAACCAGTTGAACCAGCCTGCTAACGCTTCCAACTACGACTTGGGCTTCGGTGGCCAACGCAGCGAACCTGCCGATACAAACATGCCGTCTTTCCCTCCGTATGGCGTACAGAACCCAATGTACAACCCGTCGAACTCCCCAATGCCGACTCCAGCGAACTTGCAGCAGCTGCAGTACCAGCAGAACATGCTCAATCGCGCAACACCTCCTGTCAACAACTTCTTCCCCCCGATGCAGGCAGGCTTTGGAGGTTACAGCAGCCCAAGTCCCTCGATTGACCAGTATCGCAGCCAGAATTTGGCAAACGGCAGCCCCATTCAGCCGCCGAACCAGCTTCCTCAGATGCCACCAGTACAAGCGCCGTACGCACCTCCTGGCTTCGGAATGAACATGGGTATGACAGGCTATGGCGGTTACGGCAACATGGGAGGCATGCAGAGCATGGCTTATATGCAACAGGAGCAAGTCAACGGAAGACGTGGCCGAGTAAGCCAATCCCCTTTCGCTTCCCAACAGCATCAACGTAAGCAGCGGCATGACTGACACGAAGGTTCAGAGATGATTCAAACGCGATTTGTAAAGACGAACCGCCGGTCAGAGACGGTCTGACTGGTTCATGCCGCTCTTTTGTTTTGCTTGATATGGGATGGCTTGGTATGGGATCGGCACAGGAGTTTAGTGGATTTGGTTCGTCATGTAAGAATGTTTGCAGGAGTACACACCGTCCGATGTGCCAGGAAAATGCACAAGCCACTCCAATTGAGGAGTAGGCCATGTCTTGATGATAGACAGGGCAACACCATGAAGCTTGCGCCTCCGGATTAGTGGTCGCAGCAACGAGAGGGGTTTATATTTTCGATTCACCCGGGGCTCCAGCAGCCCATTGCACTTCTTCACCTTCCTGTCCTATCTTTTCAACCACTTGGGGAAGTTTCTACACACTTACTATTACTACCCTCACCATGCTTGCGGCGTGGTATATAGAAGGAAAACCCGAGGGAGGGCGGCCCGGATGTTGTCCTGGGAGGCTCCTCGCGAGGAAGGCGGACGCCCGAAAGAGACAAAAAAAATTGCATTTAGCTGCTGCTGTTATAGTCGAGACGTTGACGACGAATTGTCCGTGGAGATGAGTCGATAGTTGTTTTGGTGAACAAGACGATCAAAGCATGTGGTGTGTGTGTGTGTGTGTACGGGAGGGGTTCCAGTCATGTAGAAGAAAAAAAGAAGGAATCAATTTTGCATGAGGTCGGTCGGTCGATCGATCATTCATTTATTCTCTCATCCCGAGGTGGGAAGGAGCCACTTCACTTCGCCACCAGGCATTGTCACCACCTCGTCTCACATTTTGGGCCGGTTTCTGTCTCGTTAGATGGCATGGGAGGGGAGGCAAGGGTGTTAGTACTGTTAGTGAGCATTCTCGTAAAAGCTAGTTGTTATTCCAAACGTTCATTCTACCCCTCACTGATGCTGTACCGGTCTTGATTCTTCTTCTCGTTTTTTGTCATGGGCGCATGAAGGGTAGGCATGTTATGGGATAATATGGTACGGTTCATACGGTAGCATTCTATCTGATGCCCTTTGGGGGGCTGGCTCTCTCTCTGGTTCCCTCAAGTTCATTCCCAAACCCGGCAGGGGGTCGGTCGGTCAGGCCAACCTAATCGGCCAGCCCTTCTTCAGGGCCCAAAATGCGTACTCTTCTTTTCCTGCTCTCTTTCTCCCTCTTCGCCTGCCTCGAAAGTAAAAGATGTCCTTGTCCCCTTTACACTCTCCTGTTTCCCCGGTCCTAAAGAGAGAATCAATACTAGGGAAGAGAGAAGCCTATAATACAAGGTGGAGCAAAATCAAAGGGAAAGGGGGGAACGAATAGAAACGGGAAAAAGGCCGCCGCCTCAACACGTCTTGGCCTGTTCCCCTTTCCCTTCTGCCTCCAGTACAGGCCATATAACCAGATGCCTGGAAAAACACACGCATCCCCTGTGTTGCATACGCTCGCTTGTTTGTCTGCATTCTGATTGCAAACTCATCGAGGACAAAAAATGCTGGAGGGATGGATGCAAAGTAACCTGCCTCAGCAGCAACGCTTGAGATTCGTTAGAACGTTGAGTTTGCTTTCTCGACAGCTGTTCGCGTGATTGACCCTCTACCAACCGTCACCCCTTTGGACGGTTGTTTTCTTCATCTCAATCGCAAAATGTTTTATTCCTCCAAACTCCAGGTCCGTGTGGGGGTCATATCTTGGGGAATCATTTGAACGATAATAAGGAAAAGGTATTAGGCAATGGGGTTACCGCGATTTGTTGGTACGGAATGCCCCGTTGCGACTCCAAAGAGTAATATTGCCCAATCAACTGCCGTGTGTCGACAGATATAGTGTCGAAAATAAAATCATGTCGTAGAGCATTGTGTTCAAGCCTGCTCAGCGACGGCGACCTAATCAATATCCATGGTGGCCATTTCGTCTTCGTTCCTGTCACTCGGAATCTCCTGAGATGACTTTTCGCCCAGGCTGTTGATTGGTTCCGGGTTATCCTGGGTGGTGGTTGCAGGTGTAGGTAAGTCGGCAGGGGGCTCCATAGACTCGTTCTTTATCGACGAGTCACCCTCGGCGCTCTCAGTCCCGTACGTGTTGTCGTAGTCGATCACGGTTTGCTCACCCTCTGCATCATGTGCACTACCACCCTGCTGGCCAGCCCCAAGAAGACTTCTGATGCGGTCTGACATGGCGTCCATCTGGGCCAGCATGGCACGGAGACTCTGCTTGTCTGCAGCATTGATATGACCGCTGGCGAAGTTTTCAGCACTCCCATGCGCCATGAGCGAGAGTATAGCTGGATCAGCAGTTGACTAAGGATATGTCAGTTAAAGGTACAGCTGATCCACATGGCGCATCTCAACTTACCAGCAGGGCCTGCGTGAGGTCGTCGAGCTTGGTAGTCGGCTGGCTGGACGCCAATTCGACCAAGTTGAGCACTGCCTGCTGCTCTGCGCGTGAACGGGCACCCAGGGCCGCACTGGCTGGCTGTGGCTGGACCTTGGCCAAAGACGGCAATCCATTGATGTAGCCTGCGCCATCCTTGCGAAGCCTACAAGGTTGTTAGTGTTGTCAAGGGCCTATGTTCAATCAATAGGGTTAAACTCACTGAGAAATGAAGTCGAGAACGACACCCTTAGCGGGTAACTTGTAGACACGTCCAAAAGTCTTCACATCGTTCCACCCTGTCTCTTCTCCTCCAGAATCCTCTTCTTCTTCAATCTCAATGACGCCATTGTTTTTCATGCCGCGACTGAAAGCAGGGGTGATGGCAGGAGCTCCTTTGATCTTCCGGAAGCGGTGAGCTGGTGCCAGCTCTTTGGGCAGCTCAGCCAACAAATCATCCACGTGCATTGGGCAACGCCATGTCCGCAATACAGGCGGGATTGCCAGCGGAGGGTCAAGGCAATCCAGATGCCAGTAAAGGCCGCATTGGCTGCAGGGAAGAATGGCACGATTGTCAGCTGCTGGATGCTGGCAGTTGTGACAGAGAACAGCAGAGCCATCGGCGTCTCGAACCCTAAAGAAGTCCGGGGCTTCTTCGTACCCTTTCTTCCTGTGGCAATTATTAGCTGAGTGTTTCTCGACGATAAGGACCGGTTTCAAGATGGGGCGCTGCCGAGATCATCAGATGACAACATCAAGGCTCATCACTTACTTGGGCTTTGCCGGAACCACAATATCCTCGTACTCCCCCTCGGGGCCAACTTTGACACCTTCAAAATATAGCTGGACACGCTGTGGCAGCTTGAATGCTTGGGGATTGGTCTTCTCCAGACTGTTCAGCAAACCGCCAAAGGGACCCGTGTGTTCGGGTACCCTGGTGGGGTATCTGTTGCTGAAACAGACGTTGCAAAACCACTCCTCGGGGAGAGTGTCGCCCAGGCCAAGGTCGACGCACTCAAAATGGAACGATCTGGAGCAGTTCTCGCAGCAAACCAGGTCTCCAACACCACCGCACGCCGAGCAATAGTCGTCGTTCTCATCCTGATGGAGGTTCATTAGCAACAGACTCTCGTAGGGGCGAAATGAGGGAAATGTGGATGAGTATGGTTGTGGGTTCAGGCTGGCCGGCACAAATAAGAGATCGGAATTGGCCGCTAAACTCAGTATCCCACAGGATGAGCGCCTTGGCCACCGAAATCCATTGCATCTCAAGCGGCCGATTGCTCCTGGACTCCCCCAAGCCACCATCTCCCCAGGGTTGAATGCATTTATTGGCTGCACTCCCTGCGGAAGCATCTGGCAAGAATGCAGCCTCGCGCTGAAATATTTTGAATGTGAAGTGCCTGCTTACCTGGTTCGTTGGGCCTCCATTGGCGACGGATGCACCGCCCTCGCCGCTAGCTCGGGGTACGCCAGCCGCAGTGCCTCCTTTCTTCTTCATAGGTCTGGAAAAACGCGTCAGTGTTCGACCAAGGTTAGTTGCGTGAGCAAGGTGTGGTGAGGCTTCTAGTAAGGATGGCAACGGCAATGGGAATGCTGGGGGTGACGCTGCCGAGCTCGCCGCCATCATCTCGTGGACCCGTGCCACCACGCATCGTTGAAAGAGACAAGAAAATGATAATGCAAGCAAAAGGGGTGCAAAGAATACTCACGAGGTTTTGATGCGCAGACCGGTCCGTTGCTTCTTCGTTGGACGAAGGTTCGTGGGCGTCGCAGCTCTAGAGCTCGTCGTAGGCGTGACGTCGTCAAGGAATATCGGTGCAGTCGGAGAGCTTGTATTGTCAATCTCGTCGTGTGTCCTCTTGGCTGATCTCGTGGTCCTCGTGCTCAGGGTCAGATTGGGGATCAGGTTGGGGACGGGCGTCCGAGCCGACTTGCGCAGGTTCACCGCTGGCGAGGAGGCAGCCATGGAACCAGCCCTGCTTCTCATGTCTGATCCGCGAATGTGGCTCTCAGGCTGGGGCGTCTGGCTGATGGTGCTATCGCGCGCATTTCTTCTGCGTGCGGTGTTCGCATCGTCGCTGGGCAACACACGAGGAGCCTTGTCCTTGGCATTCTTCTTGCCAGGCGGTTTGGATGGTGGTGCCGTCGTCGAAAGGTTGGGGAAGATGGGTGAAGAAAGTCGGCCAGGCATGTTGCCAGCCCCTGCAGCTTGAGATACGTTTGGGGGGAGGGTGGGTGAGTTTGGGTTGGATGCGTCAGACACGCTCGTCTTAGTAGCAAGGGATCTGCCGCGCCTCTTCATTGGCTGGAGGTCGATTGGCGGAGGTGCACTGGTTGAGGCGGTCTCGGTGTCGGCCCCAGCAGCCGTGGCAGCCGTCGTGGCAACAGTCGTGGCACTGTGACGGCGACTGTGGCTGTCCCCTTGCTGAAATCCCGAGGGAATGGGCGGAGAGCTAGGAGAAGGCGAGTCGGGTGGCAGCGACGGAGAGGCAGAGAGCTCCGACAACGACGAGTCGCTGCTTGCCGAATCTCTCCGGGCGGCGCGCCTGCGTGGCGGTGTCGTGGGGGCCATGATCGTCTCGGCCGCCAGCAAAGTAGACTCGTCATCCATGTCCACGTCGTCAAAGGATGATTCTGGTGTTTTTCTGCGTTGGGTAGGCTTTTTGGTCGGCGTCACTTCCTGATCGTCGGACTTGGCAGGGTCGAGCGAGAGAAGATTTCCGTAGGGTGCCGGTTTTGGCTTGTGAGGGGTGAAGCGGGAGTTAGTGGAAGGAGGCACAAAATAGTAGCAGGCCTGGTTGTCCTTCTTTCCCTCTCTCTTCTTGTCCTCGATAAGGCGCGAAAACTCATCCAGGGTGTCTTCGTCGGCTGTTTGGTGGAAGACGTCCTCCAGCATGGACAGGAAGGCTTGGTTGGAAGAATTTTCGTCGTAGAGGGTCCGGAGTGCCCACGCAGTGGGATAGCGATAATGCCGGAGCGCCTCCTCGATCGCGACCTCCACAGCCTTTTCAACGATGTCTTTGTTCTCAGGCGTCGACTCTGAAGGCTGCACGGCGTCGCTAGAAGGCGCTGCTTGACGGACGGATGAAGATGCGCGGCGACTTACCGAGGAGCGCGACAGACTCTTCCGTGAATGCGAAGCTGATGCACGACGACCTAGACCCTTTTCAACGGTAGCTTTAGGCGTGTAATCCTCGTCCCCTTCGTCTTCATCCAGACCACGCGCAAGCAGAGACTTTCTGGTCTGTTTCTGAGTCGCGGGAGGAGGTGAAGGAAGGGACGGAGGTGGTGTCTCTGAGCGCTTTGCTGGTGGCGCACTTGCTGCTGCTGCTGCTGAGGCAGCGGTCGCGGCAGCCGAACTTGCTGAGCTCGACTTTAAAATGATCTTCCTGACGGGTCCCGCGCCATCCAGGCCCGGCTTCTTCGTCGCCGGTGCCTTGGGAAGAGCCCCGAGGGGTGCCATATTCTCCGTGACGCCGTATCGTACCAATCCGGCCTCCTCAAAGCTCGGCTTGCTCTGCACCGTCGGCTCCAACCATTTCTGCATGAACGTCCTTGAGGCCTCGCTCGATCCACCGAGTTTCTTGGCAGGTTCCGTTCCTCCATTGGCTTGCTGGTGCGGGCTGGAAAATCGCGACCGCGTGGCTCTCGTGCTCGTGGGCATCATGGCAGCAGGGCTCTCGGGGGCCCCTGACTTCCTCGCCTTCAACCAGACAGGTAAACGCACCGACTCGGACGCCTGCAATCGCGTTAGTTCGTGTCTTCATACTAGCATATAATCAAAGATTACTTCTCTTGTCTTTGAAGGCATTCAGCGACTCGTTTCGGGCGCGTTCCCTCCACTTTGCGACGCGAAGGGCTTTGGGGGGGGGGAGCAGGAGGGATGGGGAAGAAAAGGGTGCGAAGCTGCGAGATGGACCTCGAGGATTTTCGTTGGCGACGGACTGGGGGCTAAAGAGCTACAAGCTGCTCCAGTGGAAGGTGCTCCTGGGCAGGATACCACTTAGGCAGGCTGCACGACAAGTACGGCCGACAAGCAGGGGGCGGGGCGAGTCACAGCGCTCTTGGGGTCCCCTTAGCTTAGGAGCCACAGCACCACCCACAAGCTGACCACTGCTGGCCCGGTGACTTATTATACATACTTTTGCTGCACATTGGCGTTAGCCATCCTGTCTTTTCGCCATCTACATCCCGAACCAAGGTGAAGGCTTGGAGGACGTCACTTGGTCTTTTATCTACCGCACGCGGAACCATCCTCTCGAGGAAAGAAAGATGAGTATCGATCGTGCGATACTTGCCCCAGACTCTCGAGATGAATGAGGGTCTCTGACTCCAAAGGGGCTGGGTTCTGCGGGAACTCACCAAACAGCTACCATCCATCCGGCGGGTCTCTGCCGTATCGACGACGACCAGGGTGGGAGGACCTCTGGAATTGGGGCAATCTCGTGCCGCTCATCCTCGTGGCTCGCTGTTCCCCCGGCCGACGACCTCTCCTGGCGTGTTCAGTCTCATCGACGTTTCCTACCCACCCACCCTGGTCGTCCTTCACGCTCTGTTTCCTCGATTATCAAGACATCGTCACTCTGCTGGGTATAGCATCACATAGCAAAGTAATCATTCCCTTCTCCGGGTTCTTCGGGGTCACTCATTACTCAGGGGTTAGGTCCAGGGGTTTCGGCAGTCAGTCATGCTCAAAGGTCTTGGATGAAGGGTATGCAGATGACTTGTCTTTGTTGGGCGGCAGGTCTCCATCCTATTCTCTGCCAAAAAAAAAAAATAGAGCAGCCGGCATGTTTGGAGCCGCTTGCCGGACCTCCCGGCGGAAGTGCCCAGGGCTGCGGATGCCGCTGGCTGAGTGAGGCTTCAGACGAGCGAGCCGCTCCTCGGCCTTCCGACAAGCAGTTGCGCAGCCGGCAAGTCAGGCAGTTAGCCAGCTCTGTCGTGGGACAAACAAAGCGAGCGTTCCTATCACCGGCCTCATCTTGGCAGAGATCCTATCGACTGCCCCAGGAGCAAAATCACATATTTTGACTTTCACGACAAAACAATTGTGGGCGCAAAATCGGGCCGCCCCATTGCTCCTCTCATTGACAATCACCGCCGTTTCCCACTTTCGGCTTACTCCTCGTCGCTCTCCTCTTCCTCCTCACCGCCTGCAGCAGCAGCCTTCTTGGCGGGCTTCTTCTTCTTCTTGTTCTTGCTCTTGCTCTTTCCAGTATTTCTGGAAAGAGGTTGTTCCAAGATCTTGAGGATCTCCTCATCCTCAACCTTTTTGTCCGACTTGACCTTGCTGAGGTCCAGCGCAGGGGGCGCACCAAGCTTGGTGATGCCGTTCTTGGTGATGGCTGCCGCTGAGTTAGCACTTTGACCACTTGAAGCTGTGCAACGAAAAACAAAGGGGGGTGGGGGCTTACCAATCGTCGAGAGGTAGCGGGCGACGGGGGAGTTGTCCTTGTCACCGACAACCTCGTACGCGCGGAACACGTTGCCACGGACACACTCGACGACGCCGGACTTGGCATCGCGCTCATCCTCAAGCTGGCGCAAGCTGAAGGGGAAAGTACCGAACTTCTTCTGAACCTCGGAGAGAATCTTGCGGGAAGTCGGGCGCTTCAGACCGTAGTTGGTAGTGGTGCGGCGGTGCAGAGTAGTTCTCTGATCGAAAGTCTTGACCTTGCCGGCGCCCAAGCTCACGCCCATCTCGACACCCCAAACCTCACCAACCTCGGGGACACCATCGCCCTTGGTGCCCTCAGCGGGGGCAAGGACGATCTTCTTCTTGCCTTCAATCTCGTTGCGCTCGAACAGCCATGAAGTGGTGCTCTCAACGAGGTTGCAGTCGTAAGCCTTGACAACCTTCTCAAGCAGGCTGGTGATCTTCTGCTGCGAGGGAGGCTTGGCGGCGGCGGCCTTGGCCTTCTCCTCATCGGTGCCGGAAGCGAGCAGGCCGGGGGGGACGATCAAACGGAGGAGCAGTTCGTTTGCGTAGTAGTTGGCGAGGAGCAAGTCGGCGGTGCGGCCAGTGATTTCCTCACCAGACTTGTCCTTAGGGGCAGCGATGACAGTGTCGCAAACAATTGAGCCAAAGCCATCGATCTGAGCACCAAGCTGGATCTTGACGGGTTCGCCTTCCTTGATCTCAACGCTGGCCTCGGCCTCATCGGAGGTGAGGGGGGTGTAAGGGGTCACGAAAGAAGCCGGGGAGACGGTAGTAGGGTGGGAGAAACCTGCGCAGGGCGATGACAGTCAGCAATGCTTGCGACAGGCAGCGGCGGCGAGTAGAGACAGACCCTTGTTGACCTTCTTCCCGCGATAGACCTTGGCAAGCTCCTCCTCAATGAGCTTGTCACCCTTCTCACAGATGGTGACGATCTTCTCGCCAGGGACGACGAGCTCAGCGACAGCAGCCAGGACCTTCTCAGAGATCTGAGCGGCGGTCTTGTACTTGGTGAGCGTGTCAGGGTTGTTGAGCGTGTAGTCTGTGACATGGTCAGCGATTGTGTGTTTTGTGTCGAGTCCATGGCACGGCGGCAGGGTAGCTCGAGTCTCCCGAGTCGAGTCTTGTATGCAGGAAGAAGGTCCCTCGTGTGCTTTGCATAGGTAGCTGGTTGCTCCTGGTTGTAGTGGAGTAGCAGCAGCGTGGACTGTACTGGAGTGTGCGACACGAAAGCAGCAGGAGCACGAGCAGGACGGACGGCACGAGTAGGAGCAGTAGGCAAGAAAGGCAGCGGCGCCTCGAGGGGCAGGTAAGGAAGGTAGCAAGATAGCTACAGCAAGGAGAGTGAGGTAGGTAGGTACTGACCGATTTCCTCCGACATGTTGGCGGTATTTTCTGGGGGGTGAATAGACTAAAATTCAAAAAGATATCTCAACGATAGTGATGCACCTGTCCAGATCTCGGGGGACTGAACTTTGGGAAAAGAGATGCAGGTGCAGTGCAAAGTTGGTTGTGTTCCAGCGCAAGTATTTTGACGACAATACGTCGATTTTCAGGGCGGGGAAGGAGGGGCTCGTCGCTGTTTGTGGGTGCTCGGGCGTGATGTGCACACTCACTACCGACCTGCGGTGGAGACTATTTGTGCAAGGTTGCTTAAAATCCCCTTACGCGTGTGGTGTGTGTTCGCGTGCCGCGTCAGGGCCATGCGCCGCCACCTTCTGAGTGGGCAGCTAGCTACCTAGGTACCTACCTCTCCGTATTTCTTCTCATGCGGCTCTTCTTTTTTATGCATAGGTACCTACTTGCACTCGAGAATTATGTTATGCGCCTCTTGTTTTAGCAGTGGGTCGCATGCTGAATTTTTGTCTGGGTCTGGGTCTGCAGCCTGCAACGGCTGTGAGGTCATTTACTCTCTGGGAGGGAGAGAGAGAGAGAGAACCTTGAGGCTCGGCCTAGTCCCAAGCTCCCCAAGGGGTAATAGCTCAGCAGAACTCACAACAAACCGCCCCGTCTGTATGGGTTTGGAGGGCTGCTTTGTTGATGGGTCCAGCCTCCGAACGCTCTCGTACCGTTACGACAGTCATACCAGTGCTGAGTGATGGCCTCAATTCTTATCTTATTTTTAAATAAACCGCTTGCAGCGGCTTTATTCACCGCTGCATCATGGATATACACACAAGTTGCCCTGAACGCTGGAGAGGAGTCTTTATCGTGTAACTCGTCCGGCAGATATCATGACCAAGTAAAGCCCCTTCGAGTCACTTATCAATCGTAAGATTTCAAAATGGCTTCACTTTAGGGCCAAGTGCTTCGTGCTGGGACAGCCACACTGAATGATGAAGCTCGGTGTGGCGCTTGTGAGGCGGTGCGGGAAGAGAGCTCAGAACGCGCTCAGGGCGTGGCCGAGCACGCCAAATGCTTGATGCGGCAGCGACCGAGTGAACGAAAGACGATGTACAACTCTACCAACTTATATGCGGAAGGTACATGGTTGTAAATTTTCCTGCACCGTTGGCGCGCTAGGTTGGAACCCCTGGGAGCCTGGCATTGGCCAGGCCGCATTAACACCGTTAGGTCTCTTATCAAAACCTGCCACATATCTTGGCCGAGAGACACTGCCCCGATACAACTGATGCGTTAGCCAGCTTGCGCCAGCCTTCCCCGGTCCAACACCAACACGGAGGACAGGAGAGACTGCGACAGACGTAGCAGAATCCACCTCTCACTCGAGCCCCAACGTTGAAGCCATCGCCAATTGGCAACCGCCACGACACGCGCAATCTCAACATAGACCTGCTTGCGCCTTTACGCTCCCATCTCACGGCAGTCGCATCGCCGCGGCGATTCGGGAGCCTGCCCTTTTCCCCAACATGGCTGCCCAGCCATCCACCTTCACGCCCACCGCGGCCGGCGCGACAGCATCCTCTTCGGCCTCCACATCCGCGTCCGCCGCCAACGATCATGATGCCACGCCCCAGTCGGCCGCCGCCAAGGCGCTTCCCGTTCGTAATAGGGAATCCTTCAACAAGCTTCAGGTCGAGCGCTACGTCACCCGCGATTGGTATCACTCCGTCGCGATGAAGGATGCCCAGGAGCGCTTCGAGAAGGACATGCAGCAGATGAGGGATAAGATCGATGACTACAACATCGTCAAGACCCAGCGCGTATACTTCCCTCCGAGCAAGTTATACGGCGAAGGATACCGTGGCTTCGGAAACGGCTACACCGACATCGATCCCCGTATGAGAGCGCCCTTCCCAGCCCAGGTCATTTACCCGAGCCAGAAGCCGCGGCCGGGGAAACGCCAGTCGCATCCACTACGATGGAAGAAGAAGGAGCTGAAGAGACAGGCGGAGCAGCACGAAGAGCTCGTGCCGGTACGAATTGACGTGGACTGGGAGAAGATCAAGCTACGCGACACCTTCACTTGGAACCTCCACGACAGGATAATCCCGGCCGAGCTTTTTGCGCAGCACCTCGTCGAAGATTTGGGCGTCCCCCTGGATGCCCAACACAAACCCGTCCTCGACCAGGTCATCATGCAGATGCGCGACCAGCTCAACGACTTTTACCCCTTGGTCTTCTCAGAAGAGGACGCGCTCGACCCGGAGCTGCCCTATTCTGCCTACAAAAATGACGAGATGAGGGTATTGATCAAACTCAACGTCACCATCGGCGGTGTGACATTGGTCGACCAGTTCGAGTGGGATATCAACAATCCCCTAAACTCTCCAGAGGAATTCGCCGCCTCAATGACTCGCGATATGGCGCTGTCGGGCGAGTTCACCACGGCCATTGCACACAGCATTCGAGAGCAATGTCAACTATTCACACGGAGCTTGTATAGCGTCGGGCATCCCTTCGATGGCCGCCCAGTCGAAGACCCCGATCTGGTCGCCGCCTTCCTACCTTCTCCATTACCGTCCGTCTTCAGACCCCAGCAGCAGGCCAAGGAGTATGCGCCATATCTCTACGAGCTCAGCGACGCCGATTTGGAACGAAACGAGGTCATCTTCTCCCGAGAACTGCGGCGCCAAAAACGCTCCATCAATCGTCGCGGCGGCCCCCAGCTTCCAGACCTTAAAGAAAGACAGCGCACAATCAGGACGCTCCTCGTTTCATCCGTGCTCCCAGGAGCCGCCCCCAACATTGAAGAGAGCACATTGTACAAGCGCGTTGCTGGTGCGCCGAACACTCGCAAGCGACCAGGAGCCCGCGACGGCGAGGTGTCCGATTCCGACGACAGCGAAGACTCTGGGCCGGATTCGCCGGGTGTCTCCCAACTCGGTGGTGGCACGGCCAGGACCCGAGGGCTTCGTGGCGCTGCAAGCGCTGCTCAGCAGAGGATTACCAACCTCGGCCGCTCAGAAACGCCCGAGGCGAGCATCATTCACCACCACGAGACTCGCAGAAACATCGGTCGCACGCTGCGTGACACTCGCGACGAAACCGAGGAGCCTAGTCAGCTGATTGTCACGCTGAAAGTAAGCAAGGACAAGCTAAGGAGACTGCTCCAAACCCCGAGATCAAGAGTTACGCCGAGCGGATCACAGACTCCCTCCACACCCGCACACGCTCGCATACCTAGCGCCGCCGCCGCGGCGAGCTCGATGCCTCCGCCATCTACGCCAGCTTCTAACAGCCAAGCACTTCCCACCACACTTGGCACGCCTCTTCCTCAAGGCCAGATCGGTCGACAGCCTGCACCGCCACCCGTTGCCGGTCAACCACCACCACCTCCGGTAAGTCCTTACTTGTTTTGGCGTCATGGTAGAGACCAGGTGTTATTGGAAACGAAAGCTAACATTGGTCAGCCTCCGCCACCTGAATGGCTCAAGAACTGCTTGCAACAACTCAAGAGCACGTACCCCTTTGACAACTTTGAGGGCATGATGAAGTATTCAGCCATCAATCCGGATACTGAAATGCCCATATCCGTACCCGCAGGATCACAACCACCAGAGGGTGCCAAATGGATGTTCCTTCCGCGCATTCGTTGTCTTGACTGTCCCGGCAAGCTGTATACCCCTGGCCCTGAGATGACGGCTGGCAATTTTGAGGTCCATCTGCGTAACAAGCAGCATCGTCAGAAGGTGGATGCCAGAGTAGGCAAGGACACGTCATCGGCTGCTGCTGGAACATCATAGGGTGATGATTGTATAACAGTGGTTTTGGACTAACTGTCTGGGCTGAGTGAACCGGAGCACAGCGAAGCCACTTTGGCAACTCGACTCGGGGTAGGCAACCTGCTACCACCGCTCACCATCGGCTGGTGAAATAAAGGATGGGATGGCAGCGCCCAGGGGGCAATACCAGATGTCCTGCTCCGGGCATCTGCAACCCATCGGCAAGACCAGGGCCTTGTCACTTCATTCGGTTCATCCATTATCATCCACAACTTGACAACCAAAGTCCAGACACTCAAAGAGCGTATCGTTCAAATGGTTTGCAACATATAACGCTTGTGCAAGAGACCTTATCTTCCTTTGTCATCTCATGTATTGCATGTAGAACAAAAGACGTTATCGCATGGGCATCATGGTCATGGCTTGGACCCGTCTCGCAGGGGAGGTAGAGAAAATGGAAGCAAGGAGACAAGTACTAGATCGATCTCGTAGCTGAAGGGGTTCTCATTTTCTGTTAGAACGGGTTTGGGAGTTCACAATCTGCTAGTCCGGCAGGATAGGAATTGGCTGGAGTTTTTCTTGTCAATCAGGTGTGCCTGTATACTTATAAAAGGGAAAGTGTTGAAGAGACAAAGGGAGTTGACGGCAGCAACTGCACACCCGACTTTTGCGAGCGCAGCTTCTTGGAGTGGGGGGGG
>MU843093.1:0-41556 GCA_030867305.1 Colletotrichum zoysiae | reverse complement strand
GTCGGAGGGGAGCCAGCCGGAGAAGAATAAGCTGGTGGAGATCCAGCTGGGGCAGACTTAGCCGGAGGAGATCCTGCTGGAGGAGGACCTGCCGGGGGGGATCCTACAGGAGGAAACTGTACCGGTGGCAATCCAGCAGGAGAAGAGTAAGCTGGTGGAGTTCCAGCCGGGACAGACCCAGCCGGAGGCCCAGCCGGGGAAAATCCTACTGGGGGAAATTGTACAGGGGGCAATGCAGCCGGAGAAGACCCAGCCGGAGAAGAGTCAGCTGGGGGAGGTGCAGCCTGAGGAGATCCAGCTGGAAGAGCGCCTACTGGGGGAGCGTATTGGGCCTCCCCAGAAGGAGTAGGTTGGGTGCCTAGCAGGGGTGCAAGTTGAGAGCTGGCAAGAGGAGAAGACTGGATCCCCCCTGGAGAAGTGCCGACAGGCAGCGCAGGATACGTGCTAGCGGAAACAGGGCTGGCGATAGTAAGGGTTTGCGAGACGCCTTCAGTGACGGGGCAAATGGTTGTAGAGACGGGAACCACCTCAGTGGTGATGCGGAGAGTGGGAACGCAGTCAGGTTTGTTGCCCTGACAAGCAGTGACGGTGTAAGAATTGGTAGTGTAGATAGTAGAGGTAACCCAGGAGGTCATTTGAGCAGCAGGCGGCGAAGGCACAGGCCCCGTTGGCCCCTTGTTAATAGGACACACCGTTGTTGAAACCGCAAAAGTCCTGGTGGTAATGTAAGTTCGGTTGGGGCAGCCTGGGACCGATGATGCGCAGGCAGTGACTGTCTCAACACGGGTCGTGTATATGGTGGAAGTGGTCAGCCCATTCGTGGGGATGGGGCCGACGGGCTTGTTAGATTCCTCAATTACAGGGCACACGGTCGTATAAAGAGCAATGGTCTTTGTTGTGACATATGACTGGTCGTGGCAGTCAGGGAATGAAGGCAGGCACCTTGTGATGGTCTCAACACGAGTGGTGTAAATGGTGGAGGTAGTCATCTTGGTCGTTGGAATGGTGTTGAGGATGGTGGTGGCGGCCCTGTTAGACTCCTCCGTCAGGGGGCAAACGGTGGTTGAAACGGCAATTGTCTGGGTCGTGGTTATGGGGCTCAGAGAACAGTCAACCGCATTAGGGGCGCATTGAGTCAAAGTCTCGACCCTAGTCGTGTAGATAGTTGAGGTGGTGAGCTTGGTCGAACTATCAGTCACTGGGTAGGTAATGGTAGTCTCGGAAGCCAAAGGAATGCTCGCTTCAGAAGTAAATGTGGTCGCCGTGCTGCTTGAGCTCTTGACGCTACTGACGGCGGTCGATGGGGTGCTTACCGCGGAGGTAAGCGAGGTAGAAGTGGCTGGTGTGCTGCTCAAGTCGCTAACGCCGCTAACAACCAGATAGGTGGTTTCTTCGGAAGTGGTAAACGATGTGCTGCTGCTGGCAATTGATGAGGTGCTTCCAACTGAAGTAATGGAAGCAGTGGTTGCCGACGTGCTGCTCGAGGACCCGGTGCTGCTGGTTGATGAAGTACTCCCCGCCGAAGAAGCGGAAGTAGTGGAGGCCGATGCGCTGCTGGCAGTTGACAAGGTGATTGTCTTGGGGGAGGTAGTAGAAGAGGCGCTGCTGCTGCTCGTGGGTGTGCTGCTGCTGGTAGTAGAAGCAGAGCTTGTTGCGGAGGATATAGTAACAGTCGAAGAAGAGCTTGTCTTGGAAGAAGTAGTGGAGGAAACAGAGGCTGTGGAGGTTGATGTACAGCTGCTTGAGCCTGTAGTACTACTGGTAGTAGACGAAGTACTCGTCTTGGAGGAAGTTGTAGAGGAGGTGCCGATGGTGGTGGTGGAAGACAAACTCGTTGAGGAGGATGCCGTAGATAATGTGCTGCTAACAGATGTTGATGAGGAGGCAGTAGACGATGTGCTGCTTACAGAGGTCGACGAAGAGGAAGTAGACGATGTGCTGCTGACAGAAGTCGACGAGGAGGCAGTAGACGATGTGCTGCTTACAGAAGTCGATGAGGAGGCAGTAGACGATGTGCTGCTTACAGAGGTCGATGAGGAGGCAGTAGACGATGTGCTGCTGACAGAGGTCGACGAGGTGCTCTTCACTGACGAAACAGAGGTGGTCGAAATTGATGTGCTGCTACTGAAGTGCGTGGTGCTGCTAGCAGTGGAAGGAGCGCTTGTCGTGGAGGAGGTGGTGCTGCTGGAAATAGAAGGAGTACTTGACTTGGAGGGGGTAGTGGACGATGTGCTGCTTGTGGACTCGGCCGTACTGACAGTAGTAGACGGGGCCGTGATGCTGGTGATCCACGAGGAAGAAGTGCTCGTGGTTACGGGTACGGTGTGAGTCAAGGTATAAGTGACGCAGGAGCAGGCAGATGAGATGGCCTTGATGTCCTTTTGGCAGTTGTCGAAGTCTGTGGGGATGGCGTACGGGGCGGTGGTGGTTCCGCTCAGGAACTCGACACAAAAAACGTTGGCCTTATCCTTGAAGCGGTCGTCGACGAGATTATTGTAGCAGTTGTCGTGTTCCTATGACATCTGGTTAGTCATCTGTTTTCAAGAGGGACGACCCGCAGACATGGATCATTTCGAGGTGTACATCCAAGAAAGGCATGGAAGAAGAGAAAGAGTAGACGGTGTAGAGGTTTGGATGCAAGGGAAACATACGCAGTTGGGGTACTGGTTGGCGTTGACGGATACCAGGGCAATGACACCCAGTCCCATGTAAAGGCCACGCATGTTGACTTCGTTTTCTCTTTCCAGAAGAGAACGAGTATAAACGGAACTGGCGTAAAGCTACTCCTGGAGCGAGAATGAGATGGTTGAGATGAGCAGAGGAGAAAGGGAGAAGGAGGATGATGGACAAACCGGATGCAGTGGATGTTGACTTTAATAGAAAACGAAGGCGATGAGGCCGTGTGGGAGAGTGTTGGCTGCCTTTGGGGCTAGCAAGTGGTAGAAGTGATGCGGCTTCTGGCATGCACCAACCATGAAGACAGCCATCTCGTCATCCTGGGGCGGGCAGCAACCCTAGCGATGAGGAGCTGCAGGCGCGGATGGGTCGTGGCAAGGTTGCTTGTTGATACCCGTCACCCATGGCGGCACCAAGACGGCTTCGTGCGAAAAGGGCGGCGGTAGTGTGAGGTTTGGCAGACTGGAGCGCATCACAGGTAAGAACCGGCGATGGCCGCCGGGAAGTTGCGGCGGTGTTCCAGCGGCGGCGCTGTCGAGACGTCTCAAATCGCACAGGACAACGACTCGATAGTCTTTGCCAGTCACCGGTCAACGATGTAGTGGTGTGTGGCTTTTGAGAGCCCGATACATGCAGTACAGGCGTTGGCGTCCTTCTGGCCGTCAGTACCTGCAGCTAGGTCGGGTGGCATGATAGTAAGCTCGGTGGCGCCTCGGAGACGGCCCACGGGAAAGGCGCAGACGGAGGAACGGTGAAACAGGTTCGAAGAGGAGAGAAGAGTCGGTACGGTGGGAGGGCGGGCGGATGACGCGATGACTTCACGTTGATGGTGGCAGGAGGTGTTGTTGAAAGAAATCCGGAGGATCGAGAGGACGGGTAGAAAGAAGTGGATCTCCTGGTGTTCTTTCTCTCTTTACGTCCTCTTGCTTTGTTGCCTGTTTGGGTATTTGAGGGTTGGGCATGGGATGGAAAGAGCTCTTGTTGTTGGTGGTGAATACCTAGGTAGGTAGGTAGGTAATGGTCGGTTCAATTGTATTGTTCAGACGGGGAAAGCGTGCCTGTCTTCCATCTACTGGGACTTGACTAGGCAAGTGTCTAACTAGGTAGGTAGGTAAGTACGTACAAATGCCAATGGTTTTCTCCACTTCGCTTTGCTCCCATAAATCTGGATCTGGGGTTAAGGTAAGGAAAGTACCTATCGTAGGTATCAAACAGCTCCTAGGAAGGTAAACCAGGGGCTGTTGCCCAGGATGTCAAAAGAATGAGACGACGGCGCGCAGCCCGTCAGGAGAGAAAAGACTTGACCATATCGGGATGGATGGGTGGGTGGGTGGAGTGGGGCGCCATCACCGTACATAGTAGGCAATACCTATGTAGTACTACCTAGGTACCTTTGTAATCACTACATACAGACATTCGATTGCCCTGCTCTTTCCTTCGTTCAAACCATCGGTACGTACCTACCCATCGCACATGATCTCGACGGCGACAACAGGGAAGGCGCCTCCCGGTCACGAAGCTTTTGTGCAGCCGCCGTCTGCTCACTGGGTCGACCATCGCCTGGCAAGGTAACTGTTGTCCTTATGGGGTTTTTCCATCTTCGTTTCATCCCCTCCCTCCGCTTGTTCTTTCAGCCGTCTGTCTGTCTCTGTTTCAACCCACACCACCTGGTCGTCCAGCAATCGTAGTCGACACCCCGTTCGACAACTCACAAACATTCTCAATTGCAAGCGCCTCTCTCATTCGTCGTTTCCCTTGACGCAAGCCCAGTCGCGTCGTCAGTGGCACTCGGGCGCCGGGAGCACTTCTCATGGAGTTCAACCGTTTTATTCCATAATGATATCGTGCTTGTCCATGCACAAGTTCACAACCTTGTTGGCTTGACGTGCTCTCCCTCCCCCCGGTTGTCCCTCTTACGACTTTTGAGACGACCGAATCAGAAGAGTATTAGGTAACCCGTTTCTTGTGCCTCGGTGTTGATCTCCGTCGTTGGCTCCTTGTCAGTTATCCCACGAGGCTCGCATATCAAGGATACCGTCACCAAGTGGGCTGCGCCTTAATCTCTAAAATGACTTCAGGCACTTGATATAAGCTCATTCCATTGAAATAGTAACCATTAACCCTCCTGCGGCCTGCAACGGTCCAGTTGAATAGCATCCGTAGTTCGCCGTGCTCCTCGCAAGGCTGACCCCGTCCCATGACACGCCTGTCGATAAAACCACCATGGCCGTATGTGCCTTGGAGTATGCCGCGTCTTCAACATCGGCTGGTGGTATCAGACTTCCGAGAAAGTCTCGTGACGTCAGCTCACTCCCGTGTCCCGTAGTTTTGGACGTCTCCATCCCGGCCCGGCGACCGGTAGCCGTTCGGTGCTAAGTTGACCAAGGGGAACATCCCGAACCTTTCCTATAGTTGATAACTCGATGCCACTTGATGGCTGAGAAAGCTTGGCCTTGACTTGACATGACTAGCTCCTGACGGCCCCGCCCCCTTCTTGTTCCTTTCCCCCTTCCCTCTAGCGCGCACCCATTTCTTTGTTCACGCTCCGCCGGCGATTCATTTTTTTTTCGGTCCAAGACAGCCACTATCGGTTTTTCAAGACGGGCCAGGATGTCACGGAAGCCGTGCTTTCCGGGTTCTCCCAATTACACAGCTTTATCGTTTCGTTTCACGTTCAAATCGCCCTAGAAACAGGAGACAGGAGTTCCTTACAACACCCTGCGGGATTTCTTGTTCCCACGAGGTGTTCCCTCGCTTTCCATCGATTTGAAAGTGGCCTAGGGGAATCGAGACCTCGACCTAGCAGTCGGTTGGGTCTAGACGAGCCGAAAATCGTTACTTTCTGCCGGGGCTACTTGGGGTCAGATCGGGATTTTGAAGTCACATCAGGGCCAAGTATCGCCAAGATGCTGGAATCCGACGTCACAATGGTTTTTAGGGTAGGTGACTTGTCAAACACGGCCTAGTGCACTTTGGAACAGGCTGCAAGGCTGATGAGCATGGAACGCACGATTCACCAACGCGGGTTTATGTGAAAGAAGAATTCCAATATATATTGGATGACGCCGGGGAAGCAATCTTCAGTGTATTCCCGGCCATACTGTTGAGTCCGCGCTGCTTTGATCTGCCCCGGCTACCTTCAGAGGGACCATCAACGCGTCCTGGCTAAGGCGACGAAGTAAGGTCGATGATGTCGCTCGGGGCAGATGAAGGGATCACATGGCCAGGCACGCCCGCCTCCTCGGCTGAGACCATCAAAGAGTCCTCCCTCTCATCTCCCCGCGCCAAGTCCCCGCCGCCTTCAGCAGGAACCTCGCCGTCATCCTTTCTCACCTTCCATTCCCTGCTCGAGGGGTCGTACTCGAGCAAGTACACGGCCTCCAACCTGCCCTCACCGCCGTATCCCTGAACGATCTCGAGGTTCGGCTCGCCATAGTGGCCCATGAACCCCAGCTCGAGCTTCACCTCCATCCAGCCCTCCGCCTCCGCCCGGAACGGGATCGCGGACGGCTCCGCCCTCACCACGCGCCTGTTCCCCTCCATCCTCACCGACTGGAGGAACGTCGCCGGCGTCCCGTCGACGTCGACCCCCCTGACCCCGACCTGGAACCTCCCCTCCCCCGCCGGCTCGACCTCGACGATCAGCCGCCGCCGCAGCACGAACCCGGGGATCTCCAGCCCCAGCCCCTCCATCACCCTCGCCATCAGCTCGTCCGCCTCGGCCCACAGCCGCAGCTCCGACAGGTGGTCCAGCGGCGTGCTCTGCAGGTTGCAGACCACGAGGCGCCCCTTCTTCTTCTTGCCCACGGCCTCGGGGATCGTGCACGCGGGCGGGACGGTGAGGGACGAGCCGAGGACGAGGCAGAGGTCCGCCCTCCGGGCGTGGTCGCGCGCCAGCCGGAGGGGCTCCGCGGGGAGGTACTCGCCAAAGTTGACGATCGTGTCGACGAGGGCGCCGCCGCAGACGGCGCAACTGCGGCCGGTGCGGTGGTCGTGCACGGTCTTCTCGTAGGTCGCCACGGCGCGGAAGTCTAATACCACGGTCAGGATTAGGAGCCTTGCTGTCTCGGCGAATCCGAGGGTCCGATGTGTGGTCTTGCCAGGGTCCGGTTACAGGGGCAATGGGGGCTCTCATACCGCGAATGTACTCCTTGCCGCAGTCTTTGCAGTACTCCCTATTGCTGTTACCGTGAAGCTCCGATATTCTCTCCTGTCGTTGAGAAGGATCGTGTCAGCAGCTAAAACGACCCCCCCCCCCCCCCCACATGGAACTTGCAGACACGGGATCGCAGTCTTTCATGGACTCACCGGTAAGATGCCGCTCTTCCTATGGAGCCCATCGCAATTCTGGCTGACAATATACTTCAAGACGCCCCGGTTCTGCAGCTCAACAAGCGCCATGTGCGTCTTTGTCGGGACAGCCTGCAGCGTGGTGACCGTCTTCCCGGTTCTTTTTCTTCCCTGGGCCCTGAGGGTCCAGGCGCCCTCGGGTCCTCGGAAATCCGGAATCCCTGTATCCGCACACATCACGATTGAGCCTCTGGTCGCTGCGAGGGAAAAGAGAAGCGACGGTGGCCCGCTTCCCTCTCTGTGGTTGGGGGTCAGCGACGTACCGGCGGAAGTGGAAATGCCTGCGCCGGTGAAGACGATGAAGTGCTCGCTCCTCTTGATTTGGTGTACAAGGTCCTGGGCTTTCCCGTCTACGATGCTCGCAGACTCGCGCCGCTCTTGCTCGGCTACTTTGGGAGCCGTGTTGGCCATTGCGGTTGGTTGGTTGATTGATGTGGCTATGGTGTAGAGGTTCCTGTCAGACGCGATGCACCGTTCCGTTCCGGCCCCAGTTTCCTCAAAACATGAGGTGATGTTTGTTTTTATCTAGCCTCAGTTATCAAGTCTCATCGCATGTCATTGATTGTAGTAACAAGTGGAACTGGAGACTTGGTGAGCTGGGTCACCGCATTGGTTGGTTGTCTTATTAATTGAACGCAGTTGATCATGGAAACCACTCTGCAACTAGGCAACCGCTGCTGCCTTGAGCTGACAGGGATTGTTAACAGCGGTTAAGCTGACATGACTGTCAAACGGGGGGGGTCATGTTCCTATGGTGTGCTTAATTGTTAACGCGCTGCGGAACCATATAGAGGTTTGAAAGCCACGTGCCTATTGACTGTTGAAGTCGTGTAACGGAGATGCTGTTCGCTGGCGAATTGGCTGGCTGCATTAGTGATAATATGTAGGCAGTTATTTCAGGGCGATGTAATTAACATCATGTCGACATGCTATTCACCATGTAAGATCCTTCACACCACGTGAGATCCTTCACATCATGTTAAGAATCCCATATCGAATAAGGTCTACAGGGGGTAAGGTTGGTTTAATCCAACCAGTTAAAACAGCAGCTGGTCTAGTGGGTCAGTGCACGGCTCACCATAAGAGCTGTGCAGTCAATTCCCCTTCTACGCCCCACTTATCCTCTTTTATTCCATAGACCGCATCTGTATATATATAGAGAAGTAAATATGGAAGACATTAGTCCAAACAGAACCTAACCGGCTGCCTGACTTGTCAACACCATATCTGAGTATAGAAATAGAAGAATATATAAATCTAGAAAACTGTCACTAGTTAGAGCACGCAGCAGGGTATATAGTAATTGAGGTCTAAAAGGCTTGTCTTATTGTAAGTATGAGTGCTGAGAGTGAATCACTATAAATACAGTAACGAATGCCAAACGCCACGTAATATGGCACATGACGATGCAGTTGTGGGGTGTGGAATTGGGAGGTTATCGTGACAAAAACTAAAGTCCGGCCTTCTCTTTTATAAGCTTCAGGTTCCCTGCGTACGCCTTACCCCCCATGTGGAAGTCGTTCTTGATAGCGGCGTCATAAAGTTTCCTTGCGAAAGCCTTGCCGTTATCCAGGCTGGCGATAAGCGCCTCCAGGTCACTGCGGCTTGCCCTGAGCATTCGCTTCACGAATCGGTTCTCGATGACGAACATGGGCCCCTCGATGATGGCCTTGAAGTCACTGAACTGGGGCACGGCCACCTCGTTCAGCCGAGTCTCAATGGCCGGGTCGATTTTGGTGTTCACGAGCTTGGCGATGTATAAGTAGTAGACGTCGTGGTGGTTGCCGGCATCCGACTCCTCCTTGAACGTCCGTCGGATCGCTCTCTCGTGGCCGCCTGTAATGTAGATGTCGTCGAGGTTGAAGACGACCATGCCCTGGACAGCTTCCTTGTCAAAGGTGAAGTGTTCGTTATTCATGAGTTTCTCCCTGTCTGCGTCCGACATGGTGGCGTAGTCCTGCGACTGGGAGGCCGACGTGGCCTTTAGGATAGGGACGCTCAGAACGGCGTAGGCGCCCTCTTGTGCTAGGTAGCGGTTCAGGTACTGGCAGAAGTAGGTCTCGAACGTTGTGGCAGCCGTAGGCAGCGACCCGCGCGACACCATGGACGCGAACCGGGTCAATGGTTTGCCGTCCGCCCGGTCTTTGTTCAGGATAGGCTTGACGAGCCGCTTCCAAGTAAGTTTGGCCATTTCATACCCATACTGGTTAGCAAATGTCAAATCTCCGTACTTGAAGCGGCTGTAGTCGTGCTTGTCGAACCCTGGTTTGGCTTCGTCTTCAATGTTATACAGGACCAAGGTGTCTTTCTCCGTCACCGGCTTGCGAGGAACCAAAGACAAGCCCTGGATCTGATCATGATAGGGAGTCGAGGGTAAAGCGAAAGAGGGGGCGAAGGAAAATGCAAAGACGAGGCAGGTGAGGACGCGCCTCAGAGAGCTCTGCCTGGCCGACAGGAGACGCATGGTGGAGGAAAAGAGAGAATGAGGGAGCGTTGTTTATCTGGCGATGGTGGAAGGCAGAAGGGCACTCAGGAAGGCAAGCGTGCTTTATAAAAGCCCGATAAAAGGCTGGGTGACGCCAAATAGAATATTTGCTTCCAACATGGGGAACGATGGTTCGTGAGAGAACTAAACGGCGCCTACTTTTCTCCATCCTTTGTTTCTCCATCAATCTCCTATCATTACATTACTTCAAATGCATATCGGTAACTAATTTTTTAATGCCGCGAAGATACTACAATGTTTCCTAACGTACAGCCAGTCCACAGGCCTCGGGCAATCCGTTTGTTTTGTAAACACAAACATATTAGCCTTTCAGAAAATGCTTCTTCCTCTGTACTCTACTGAGGTACAGATACAAAGCGCTACCCCTTTGGGTCGCCGGGTACACCGGAATAGTCATAAGCTGTATGACAAAAACCACCTCCAAGTACTATGCCCAGTATTCAACATAATACAAAGGGCTCTGTCAAGGGCAACCTCACGGCATTAATATCGCATCTCCCCGAAGGGGTATCACCTAGGCCATTTAGGCACGGCCAGACCGGATGATAGTGTCAGATGCACCTCCATTCTTAACCTATTCCCCCCCCCCCCCCCCTTTCTCTCCCCCTACACACTCTCTACTTCCCCTCTCCTTCACATACACTCTTTACCTTACCTTTCCTTTATTATACTCTTGATACTGTACCTAATGTACAGCTCCAGACATAAGCAGTACACTGCTACTATAAAACGATATAGATGTACTAATAGCACTGTATAACTGAACACACAGGTACCCCCAGCGTTCTGCATAACACAGAGGCGCTGGGGGAGGCTGTATGACCCCTGGACGCTGAGAGCCTTTGGAGCTCTAACAGTAAGGAGTAACTCTAGTTTACGTCCTGGGCGGCGGCGACGGAACTTTAGAAATGACATCTTGGCGGGTGATAACTGTATGTATTCTAGCTAGCTGTGCCAGGCGCCTTTTGCCCCAGCAGGGGACGCCCCGTCGTCAAATACAACAACAACAACAACAACAACAACAACAACAAAACATAATACCGAGTTTAGATATACAGCATAGAGATATCCAGGTATCTATCCGAACCATAGAAGTCACAGATACCTCTATAGATAGAGGTACCATGAACCCCTGCACGTTGGCTCCCATCAATTATTATCATCATCATCCGCTCAGGCGCTGGCCACGCTTGGCCTTGAGGTACATCCTTGCGTAAACCTTAGTGATAAATATAATTGCTCTAAACCCCTATAAGCGGTCTAGTGCAGTTCACCCAGTAAATATTAATAACGCAGAGTAACTGCTGATTCTGATTTCATTTCAACCATGGGGCGAACGACCTTTAGGCGCCAGAACGTTGGCGACAAAAGGGTCGCTGCCGTGATTTGACGTACCGGCGACGATGGCACTGTTGCGTAAACCTTATAAGCGTCCTACACGCCTTCCTTGTTGCAAACCCTGTCAGAGTTATCTTAGTATTAGATGCCTGCTAGCGGGTACATGACGGTCTTTCAGACCTAGTGTTGTTGTTGCCGACAGGCATCGGAGCAGCCGATTGTCAGGGATGGGCTGGCATCAACGTGAAGAAGTCGCGATAGGGCCACTTAGCTGGTCAACTGTTGGGTATATGGGTGTGACGATATTCGAAGCTGGCCAGAAAACAACTATCGTGGGCTCGGGTGAGGGCTTCTAATCCCTCATCCCGATGACTAACCACGGATCCATCCGGGTGCCCAGCAGGGCTCCGCCGGTTCCTGACACCGATCGATTGTTGTTGTTGTATTGTTTTACGCCGGGCCGTTCCTGTCATGGGACTAAAGGCACCTGGAGTAATCGACTGCAGCTAGACAATATATACATGCTTTAGAAAACCGTTCCCTATCACAAGACCGTCCGCCGCATTCAAATATCCTCCGCATTCGTCAACCATGCCCAGGATCTTGACTAGAATTGTTCCTTGCTGTCATGACCCGAGGGTTCATCAGCGTCTTGGTTCCATACAACTGCCTCCCTATGAGTCTCACGAGCTCTAGGGGGTTTTTGTGTGTTCAGTCATACAGTGCTAGTAGCACATCCATGTCATCTAGATGTGTTCCCGTCCAGTCTGTCCTGGAACTATACCTCTTGGCAGCCTATCGAGTTGGAGGAGGTAGAGTAGGAGGATAATGATAGGGATGATGATGATGAATCATGATTGATGATGGTTGATGGAGCAGCAGTCAGAGCCAACGTGCAGGGGCTTGTAGTACCTATACCTACTATGGTTTGGCTGGTTGACAGGATAGATACCTGGATATCACTATGCTGTATATCTAAAGTATATTGTGTTGAGTACTAGTACTTTACAGTGGGTTTTTTTTATTTACCATTACAGTGTACCTGGCGACCCGAAGTGTCCGACGACGCTACGGATAGTGTATTGGTAAAAAAACGCCAGTCAGCTGGTCCCCCCTGTCGCGTCTCGTCTCAGGCTCGCATTCGCAACCGGCCCCAAGAGGCCAAGATATTGATTTTTAATGGAGCCAACGGGCGGCCGGGGCGGTGCAAGCTGCGCAGTGCTGTACTGCACTACGCTGTATAAACATACAATAAACATACGATATGATAATTCTATCAAGGGTAGGACTCGTGGCGTTGTTCCCAAGTCGTTACCTTCCCCTACGCTGCGGCGCCTTGTATTAAGCCGGGGTTTAGAGGCGGCAGCCAGGCTCGGTCTGCTCGCTTTCCTGCCCAGATTTGGGGAACCGTGGTAGTGCATCCCTCCTATTATCAATATGGAATCCACCAAAGCCTCCCTCATGTTGCAAAACTACAGCCCAGACGGCATACACCATTATAACCCTCGTCGACTAGTCCAACACCAGCCTGATCTCTATAGTCGCCTTTTACATCTCAAAGCAAAGCGTGGCCGGCGCCTAGGCCGCCTCTATACTCCACAACGAGCAGGTTTAAACTTTGGTAAATTCAACAGTATATAAAGTTTGGATAGATTACTTAAAATCAATAACCGACCTTTAAAATTGAATAGCCGACCTGTTGTAGTGTTTCTTATGTGTAAAGCACTTGCATATATTTAGTATACAAGGGCCCCCCTGTTCCTAAACTTACCGATACGGGCCATTCCGCCGGTAAAACAAGGGCACATGTGGCGCGGCCCGCGGCCCGGGTGTCAGGGATCAGAGGGGGGCGGACCCGGATAAACGTTTAGGAAGGGTTTTCACGGGGCAACACAGGGAAAGGAGGAGGCGGATTGGAATAATCGTCACAATTGACCCCTAACTATACGCTTCGTTGACTCCTTTACTTGGTGCGAATACCGCCTCCGACACCGGGGCCCACCACAGAAGACGTAATACAGCCACTAGCAATGTATCAGCAACCACTAAAGGTTAGTCCCTACCCTTTCTTGTTTTCTTGTCGATACTGTATACCTAATAACCTCGCATTATTTTCCGTAAGATTACACATAAGCAGACCTTTGAAGGGGCAGAGGGATGTTGCGCCGGCCAGATCATTCGCGATAATTACCCAAGTTCACTGACTGAAATAACCACTCTGCATCCTTTGGACCTCCTTTGCCTAACTTTGATCGTCCATCGGCTCAATCACCGCGATCGGTGTCGCCGACTGCGCTAGTTTGGCCCATCAGGAATCTCGTCGCAGGAAAGGCACATAAATACAATGCTTACCCGGGTGGAGCGTCAGGAGGCCAGCATACCAATCCACAAACGCCGACTGCATGCCCATAGGTATCACAATGGCTTTTACCACCCTACTCTTGTTGGCCTTGGCCTTTACGTGAGTCCTGTCTCTGCTTTACTCCTTTAGTCATGTGGCATTAGAAACTTACATCACGATTAGTTCCGTTAGCGGCCAGACACCACACAGCTATAATAACATCCAGCACTCCTGGGGCCCGTATTCACCTTTCTTCTCGGTGCCATCCGAGATCAGCGCTGCCACACCTTCCGGTTGCGAGATCACTTTCGCCCAGGTCCTATCACGGCACGGCGCTCGGGATCCTATTCACGTCATGGGGACAAAGTTTAAAGCACTTATCGACCGCATACACGCTAGCGTGACCAGCTATGGCAGAGGCTACACCTTCATTAAGACCTATAAGTACACTTTAGGCACTGAACATCTCACACCTCTTGGCCAGAGGGAGCTTATCGACTCAGGCGAAAGCTTTTATAAACGCTACCAGAAGCTTGCCGCTACAGATGAACCTTTTATTCGAATTGCCGGCCAGGAGCGCGTAATTAATTCTGGCTTGTACTGGAAGCAAGGTTTCTATAGCTCCAAGGTTGCCGACGGCCTGGTCGACCATGGCACCAAAAGGGACATCATTATTATCCCTGAGGCCAAGGGCGTTAATAACACTCTGAAGCACGGCCTCTGTACTGCCTTTGAGGATGACATACATTCTAGCTCAGGCAAAGCGGCACGGGGCATATGGCGTGACATCTTTACACGTCCAATTATGGCCCGGCTTAACAAGAACCTGCCTGGCGCAGACCTAACGCCAGCAGATACCCTTGCCTTAATGGAGTTATGCCCGTTCAACACAGTAGTAAACGGAACTATATCGCAGTTCTGTAACCTCTTTACGCCAGAGGAGTTTATAGACTATGAATACTATGAGACGCTGGATAAATACTACCGCTTTCATGCTGGAAACCTGCTTGGGCCGACGCAAGGTGTAGGTTTTACTAATGAGCTGATTGCGCGTCTGACGCAGAAGCCTGTAGTAGACCATACATCAACCAACTCAACGCTTAACGCAGACCCAGCAACATTCCCACTTAACAGAAAGCTATATGCCGACTTTACCCACGATAACGATATGATGGGTATCTATGGCGCACTAGGCCTATACAGCAAGACGCCAAGGTTATCTAAAACAAAGCGGATGTCTCTGTTAGAGACTAAGGGGTTTTCGTCAAGCAGATTGGTGCCGTTTGCGGCGCGTATGTATGTCGAGAAGATGAGGTGCGGCTCTTTAGAGGAGGAGGAGGAGATGGTACGTGTGCTTATCAACGACCGGGTGGTGCCGCTGGTCGGATGCGGCGCCGACGAGCTTGGGCGCTGCCGGCTGAGCTCGTTTGTAGAGAGCCAGCGGTTCGCGAGGAGCGGAGGGCTCTGGGACCAGTGTTTTTAGTGATTAATAGTCGTGTTTAGGTTTTTTATTCCGGCCAGGCCAGCCATGAAAAGAAGATTATCCTGCATGGCTATAATCTAGAAAGTGGCTGAGAACAGCTTGTATCATTCCGCAATATCACAGGAGGTGAAGTTAAACTTGAGTCTCAACGTGAGGACTACATCTCTGTGCGTCGGTGGTAAATACTTGAGAAACGCTGCCAGCATTTCTATGGTTTTTCTTTTTCTTTCTTTTCTTTCGGTGACGATTCCTCAACTTGCTTTGATCACCCAACGGGCTACCAAAGACTGCAGGAGTAAATATGAAAACAACGTGTTTGACTTATTTCGCAACTTACTCTGGGTCGACGATGTGCGAAAACAAACTCCTCGGGAGATTGAGTCCTGCTGTTCCAACCAGAAGACGCAGGCGACGTTCAAGTCCTCTATCATACAGCGGCAATTACTCAGAGATTTCCCCGTGATACTTGCTGACCTATCTCTTACTCAATTGGACTTGTTGGACTCAACATAAGCATATCTAGGTTTCTAGGTCGATACATCAATAAAAGCCTGTAATGCGACATGTGCTCATTATTGTCTAGTAGTCTACCTCCGTAGCTTCACGCAAGCTCGCGCCGTCTCGTGAGACTCATCTGCTTCACCACAAAAGGACTGTCGCATTAGCCCGCCTGAACTATTAAAAGATGCAGAGCCATGACACTCTTCTGATAGCTATGACAGCGACTTTTTGACCATCAGTAAATTAAAATCAAAACCAAAGGCTTGGCCCTATGAGTCTGGTAGTAATAAGTCAAGTCACCCACTTATCGCCCCCCTGTTTACACCAAAAGTGCTCTTTTTCCAATCCTTGGCACAAGGGCAGAGATAACAACGTGCCTGTCTTAATCCGCTAGCCAAGAGAATGTTCTAGCAACAAAAAGAAAAAATGAGGGGAAAAAAAGGGATTTCGGCCCCTCTTTCGCTACCAAACTGTCCATCTCGTGGTGTACATCTTTGGTGCTGGCAAGATGTCATGCACGTCAGAATAAGGGCGTAGCACGGCTAGGCAACAAAGCCCATTGCCTTCCAATAGCTTCTAAAACCACATCCTATCTGTCGTGGGCTTGTAGACAACCAAACTCGACCATAGCTTCACCTCGAGAAGGGAATAATCTTGACTGCAGGGCGCGGACTCTCAAATGGATTTTCTGTTTAAAACGGGAACAAACGAACCTTTGAAAACAATGGAAAAATCAATTCATCGCAGCATCTTGCACCATCCCTCGATACCATTCAACCACCAATAACATGTCGCATCCGACATCCGTGCTCTCGAAGACGCTCCAGTCCATCACTGTGACCAAGATCCGCGAGCTTGAGAAGCGGCGAGCGCAATACGAGAGTCGCAAAAGCAACATCCTACAAGATGCCGACCGCCACCTCAGCCAGGGCGAGCGCATCGCCTGCCTGCTCCGTGGGGTGAAGGAGCTATATTACGGCAACGGATACAATGTATACAGCAGCGGCGTCGACAACATCGACAGCCTCTTGGCTCAGTCGAAATATGATGCGTCAGTGCCGCCGCACATGCTGCAGTCGGCGGAAGATCTGTTGCGTTCCAACCTCGATGTACAGAGCCACAAGCTCAGCATGGCTCACCTGTACTCGAGCCTTGTGACGGAATGGATGAGCCCCGGAGACCCCATGGAAGGCACGGCCGCTGCTGCCTTGGCCGAGGAAGAGTCGTCTTTCGAGGTCGTCGATCGCCAGAAGGAACGCCTGCAGAATCTCTGCGACCAGTTTGAGAACATTGTGTTTACCCCTCTCGAGACCGACGAAGCCGAGATCGACAAATATCTCCATGGCTTCTTCGACACCGAGGACAAGGAGGAAATCCTCAATAATTTGCGGCTTTCGATACGGACCGACAGCGAGTCTATGTTACGATCCCTCAAGCCGTTCAATGAGAACATGATCAAGCAGTGTATCAAAGGTCTGCTCGAACAAGACCTCCTCAGCGATGAGAAACAAACCATCCTCAAGGAGTTCGAGCAGAACGAAATGGTCCTGGAGATTGCGGACGTTCTCAACACACGGTTCAACGACTTTGAGAGTTGGAGCTGGGACGCGGGAGAAGGGGGAGTTCCAGTGCTGCCACGCCAGCAGCTCAATGGCAAGTATCGCATCTGGATGGACGAAGATGTGCTGCAAGCCATCTTCATCCACTACGTTTGCATCACCAGCTGCGTCAAGGTCAAGACCCTCTTGAGAAATATGGTATCCGACGAGAGCTACAACTTCTGGAGATGGCATGCCGGACCGGCCATGACTGAAAGGGGGGCGCAACGGCGCGCCTACTACCTTGACGAATGGTCGGCCGACGTGCCGTCGCGGAGACATTTCACGCCGAGAAGAAACAACGAAAAGACGCGAGCCAGGAGCGCCTCTCTGGACGCCGCGGTAAGGGTCAATGGACTCGACAGCATTGCGAAACGCCGTAGAGAGGACTATGTCGACAACTTTTGCGTCGCCGCGCTGCCGGGCCAAGTCGACAGTCTCAACAACGGACTGTACGCCGACGAGGGAGAGCAATCCGGAGACTCTGACGACGATTACGAAGAGGGGTGGGGGGGCGAGAGGGCGTCCTCGTCGAAACCGAACATCAAGCAGTTCCTGCTGCGCACGCTGGCGACTGAGGTCATGATCCAGCAGGCGTTCAACGGACAGGCCGCTGTGGTGCAGTCCGATCTCAAGTGGTTCGGGGCCAGCCTGTCTCACACGTCAATCTTCGCCGTCATGCGCTTCTTCGGGTTCCCCGACAATCTGATCGCCTTCTACAAGAAGGTCCTCGAGGCGCCTCTCAACCTGGGCCCCTCTTCGGAATCCCTGTCGGCGAACAAGCCGCGGGACAGGCGCCGCGGGATGCCCATGGCCAGGGCGCCCGAGAAGCTCATCGGCGAGCTCGTGTTGTTTGTCATGGACCTCGCCGTCAACCAGGAGACTGGCCTGCAGCTATACCGCCTGCACGACGACCTGTGGGTCGCCGGGGCCCCGGCCGACACCGCAAAGGCCTGGGCCGCCATGCAGCGCTTCGCTCGGGTCATGGGACTCGAATTCAACACCAAGAAGACCGGCTCTGTATACCTCACCAGAGACGGGCTACAGAGGGACGAGGCCATAGCGGCGGAACTGCCCGACGGCAAAGTCAGCGTCGGACACCTCATGCTGGACCCGCGCAGCGGCAAGTGGGCCATCGATCAGGAGAAAGTTGCCGAGCACGTCGCCCAGCTGAAGAAGCAGCTCGCAGAGTCGAGGAGCGTGCTGGACTGGGTGCGGACGTGGAACAGCTGCATCAGCAGGTTCTTCGGCCACACTTTCGGCGAGCCCGCTTTCTGTTTCGGAAAGGAGCATGTCGAGAGCGTCCTGGAGACCTACCAGAAGATGCAGCGCGACATCTTCGCGCCGTGGTGCAACGCCGTCGGCGGCGGCGAGGCGGACGGCAGCTGCAGCGCCGTCCGGTACATCAAGTGCAAGATCGAGGAGCGGTTCGGGGTCTCGGACGTGTCGGACGCCTTCATCCTGTTCCCCGACCAGCTGGGCGGCCTCGGGCTGCGGAACCCGTTCGTCCACCTCCTGATGACCCAAGAGCGCCTCGGCGAGAAGGGCTGCGCCCCGGCCGAGATGATCGACGACCTCACCGGGAAGGAGCGCGAGGATTACGAGCTCGGGAAGAAGGAGTTCGAGGCCCTGAGGGACTCGGAGGCGCGCGGAGAGGCACAGAGGCCGCTTCGACCCCGCCGACGTCCTCCGCCCCGGGGATGCGGACGAGTTCATGAGCTTCGGGGAGTACACGGCGCACTGGGAGATCCACGAGCGAGCGCGCCGCGGCCGCGTACCGCAAGCTGCGGTGGACGCCGCAGACAACGCCGCTGCGGACCGATCGGGAAGTCGACTCGGCGACGGAGGTCTTGAAGATCAGGCCTCTCGACATGCTCACCGAGACGAGGTGGGTGGTGCAGATGTACCACAAGGAAGCGATGGCGCGGTACGGCGACCTCAGGCTGGTAGAGGGGCGGTTCTTGCCCCTCGGCGTCATCGCCATGATGCGAAAGAAGGCGGTCCGGTGGGGGCTGGTTCTCTGACAAGGTGGAATTCCTGAAATCCGACGGCGTGGCGTGATACACGAAGGCGGTTTTTCGCATCTTGTGTCCGTGGCCGATTCCCGCTTCCACCTCCCGCATCACCCTTGTCATCAAGCGGGACCGGAGCATCGGCCCTTTGTTTTCCTTCCGACATTGATCGGACGTTTGTGTTCGCCGCGATGCGTCCACCTTGGCCAGGGGCGTCCTTGCTGTCAAGTGACCCAAGGACTGTTGGACATGTATGCAGCCCATCGTAGGCTTCATCATGACTCGCCTCGCCGACAACCTCTATACCGTACGATGATGAACCTTGCCGACGTGGTCGATAACGAGGCGCAACCCCTAGCCTGGGCCGTCTTCCGCATTGTGGCAATCCCTGGGGGGGGGGGGGGGGGGGGGGGGGGGGGGGGGGGGCATGACTACTACCTACCTAGGTAGGTATCCATCCGTAGACTGGGCTTGGCTGGGCTGGGCTGGGCTGGACTGACTGGGGGGGGGGTTAGATGAAGCTAGATGGAGATCTCGGAGGTGAGAAATTCTCCGGGCCGGTTGGTGAGAGAGGATGGACATCGTCTACCAAACGCTCAACATTGGCCAGATGGGTTGTGGATGCGGTGGAGGGCAGGGCCGATGCTTGGATCGGCAGGATGCTTGCAGTTAGAAACATGCAGCGAGCAGAGACGATGCGCGTTGGCCATTGATATCTTCTCGTTTTAGTATATACTCGAAGGGTAGGTATGATTACATCTGGAACTTCCAGTTCTCGACCGCGTTACATGCGTATATTACTTCCTCGGATCCCAAGCTGCGTCTACATCGTCCAAGAGGTTCAGTGACTTGAGCGCATCTGAACCAAGAATCCTCTCCAAGCTCACCAGCTTGAAGCTGGCCTCGGCGCTCGTGCTGCCATCGGGCAGTTGGTTCGCGTCGTCGTGGGTGACGACGAGGCCGTGGGGGAAGTCCTTGCCCAGGCGGGTGCCGACGGCGGTGATGCCGTCGGTGTTGGACACCGCGTCGACCCGGCCGTCGGCGGACTTGGTGATTGTGAACGTGGTCACGTACTCGTGGGGCTCGGCGCGCTTGTATACGTTGAAGGCGCTGACGCCCTGGTTGGAGACGATCACGTAACCCTGGTCGGGCTTCGCGCCGTACACCAGGGCGACGCCCTCGACGTCGGCGTGCGTCCGGCCGTCGCCGACGTGGGCGATCCGCACGCCGGCCTCCCCCGAGTCGGGCTCGGCGCCGTACCGCCAGAGGGCCGAGGGCTCCTCGCCGAGGAAGATCCAGCCGTTGTCCTCGTCCGTCACGCACCCCTCTACCTGCCCGCCCGAGCCGCCGGTGAAGTCGCGGACCAGCGTCGTTTGGAGCGTCCCGTCGGGCGTCGAGGTCAGCTCGTATTGCAGGTAGCGGGCGGACTTTTCGTTGACAAACAGGTACTGCTTGCCGGTCTTGGGAGACCTATAAACACAAGACCCGTAGACGCTGTAATCGGGCACGACAGCCTGAACGCCGCCGGGAATCTCTTTGAGCGTGCCGTTTGAAGTCATTTCAAAGAGACTGGATATACGTTAGTCCCGGTCTCAGGACGACTGTAGGAGGGACAAGCGTCACTCACCAAAGGGTATCATCGCCGCGGCAGGCGGCGAAAGCGAGGTCGACCTTTCGGCCACCTGCTTGGAAATCATAGATGATATCGACATTGTTGGGCTCGGCTGCAGGGATGGTCTGAAGTAGCTTGCCTGTGAGATCAAACACACCCAGGCCGGCACCGACGGTAGACTTGGTCGTCGTGATGATGCGAGATTCCTCCGCTGACACGGGCGAGATCCATATGGCCGGATCGTCGCCATCACCCCCGTTTTGGTCGGTCTCGTACGAAGGCTCGACCAGGAGGAACGAGCAGTGGAGGCCTCCCCACCCGTCTTCGCACCTGCACTGGTTGGGCCCAACGCATTCGCCGCGTCCAGAGCAGTTGTTGGTGCACCGAAACACGTCGCACTTGTCGCCGGTGAAGCCGGCGAAGCAGCCGCAGCCAGCTCCGCCCACCTGGCAGTAGCCGTTGCCCGAGCAGGCGTCACAGATGGCGGAGCGGCTACGGCATCCGACCTGGTCCCGGGGGTCATAGGCGGTGTTGACTGGCACACCCAGCTCGCCGAGTGCGCCGTCCAGAGACACCAGGCCGAAGCCTTCAAAGTCGGGGTCCGCCTCTAGGGAAAAGCCGAGAACACCGCTTGGGTACTTGGAGGTGGACCCCTGGTAGATGCTGAGGCCTTCCACTTCAATGTCCTCCAAGCCAGTCAGTTTGATGCTGCCGAGAAGTTGGAATGGGTATCCGTAAACGCCGATGCTGTCTTCCTGGGCCACGAATAAGTAGTCCTGGGCCACGAGCAAGTGGTCGAGGCCAGTGGTGTTGGAGACGTAGACGGCAATGCCAGTCACATCATCCGGGGCTTCGCCGAGCTTGGTGACCTCGGGCGCAACAGTAGACTCCTTGAGGTCAAAGATGTAGACGTCTTTGTCGTCTTCGGCGACGGCAATCATCTTTGACTGGGATCTAACCACGGCGCAACCGGAGAACTCGGTCGGAACCGGGATGCTTTGAACCTGCAGAAGGTCAGCAAACGGTGAGAAAAATAAGAGGGGGGGGCCGAAACAGGCCATCGATGCTCACCTCAACCAGCTCGACGGAGTCCTTCCCTTGTCTGATGAGGTACTGCACGGCCCGGGTCTTTCCAAAAAGATAGACATAGTCGTTCAGGCTCTTGCTACGCCAGGAGCAAAGGGCGGACCAATCCCCGAGCATCGTCGTCCGCGCAGACTCGATTTCGGCGAAGGCCGGTAGTTCGTAGACCCGAACGACGGAATCCGGCATCGCGATCGTGAGCGCGAGGTCCTTGCCGGCGACGTCGTAGACCGTCGTGACGAGCTTCGTCCGGCCGGTGGTCACCGACTCGACCTCGGAAAGCGGCGAGTCGCTGTCGAGGTCCCACGCGCGGAAGCCCCCCGTGGCCGCCTCCCCGTCGTTGCCGAGGAGCAACGGCTTGTCCTCGGAGGAGTAGTAAACGGCTGTCCAGTCCGAATCCAGCTCGCCGCCGGTCGTGCCCGTGATGTTGAGCTCAAGGTCGACGGCAGCGGATAGCCAGGGATGCACCGCCACGGCGACGATGGCCGCGGCACAGGCGAGGCGCTTGAGACCCATGGCAGCTGCGTCGAGTCGGAGGAAGGCAGCTTGGCAGGGCAAGACTGGCGAGCGAAACGCTCGCCAAAGGACGAGGATCGACTCCCTTATCATGTCGTCTTATTCCCACGCGCCCCCCTCCCCCCCGGATGCAAAGGCGGAAGTCAGCGGGGGGCCCTCGGCCGCTATTGGGGCGATCGCAATGCAGGTTCAGCACAACCCCCAATATCCATGCGCGAGGAGAAAGCTAGACCATGCTGGTATACCGAAGCGCCTTCTGCTCATTTAGGGAACAAGCTCGCGCGGAGGCTGTGTGACATGGAGACCTTGGGGGTTCCCCTTCGAGTGAAACGCGTGGTGAATAGGGACGAGTCGATTGGCCCATTGCGCTTCCGCTCCTGGAGATTGTCCGTCTTGGCAGCGCGGCATGTGGCCGACTGGGGGGTGAAAGTCTTGTTTTCCTAATTACCTAAATCACCGAACGAATGAGCGTCTGTCTGTGCCTACTGCGTAGTGCCAAGGCAACTCGTGCATCCGCTCCATCACTTCCATTTGCCTGTACCATTTCATCGGCAGAGCTCCCGGAGCTCATTAAGCCTTGCCGTTAGCTACCATGTCCAACTTAGTAGTCGGTTCATTGGGATCCCGCAGGTTTCCGAATGGGCGCTCAGATCGCTTCGTGGGCTAAGGGGGCCTAAAATTGAGCTGCCATCATCCATTCTCTCATCCATGCAAGTATCTCGTCAATTGTAATAACCCTGAAAAATGGGTTCCCTGTGTGAATTGCCGCTTCTTCTCGATGCCCCATTCGCTGATGGACCCCAAAACCAGTAGATGGGGAGCCATATACACCGGGATATACTCAACAACCAGATTTACGCCCACACTCCCATCGAGAAGTCGTGGATCCTTTTACTAGTATTGGAATCGATGCGGCCGGTGGAGTCTCTATTCCTAAGTGGTATATGCATATAATAGTCAGCCTTTCAAACTCACTGCAATTCTCACGACAGGCAAACATAGTCAGTTGATTTACTCAAAGTTTGACACGATTAGAGTAATACATAAGATATATCACGAATTCATTTTCGTTCTCTCATAACTCTTTATCACTGCAATCGACCAAATATACCAGGTAAGGTCTAATCAATATGACACTATGCGGTTTGTCCAAGTCCGAGTTCATAAAGAGCGACAGCCCTGCATGCTAGACTGTCTATACTCACAATTTACATGAAAATGTGGGTTACGATGAAATATGCATTGGGAACCCAACTGCTGAGTCTGACTTCCCGTGGAAAATTCTTTCCCAGTCACTTGCTTTCAGAGTCCGTTGTCCTGGGAGTGAGGAAGACCTTGAGAGGCCCCTTCTCCCACAGCGTATACACTTGGCTCCGTTCAGCCCATCCTCGGCTCTCGTCTGCTAGTCTCAAGTCAAAGTTCCACAGAATTCTCGCGAGAATGAGACGCATTTCCCCGTATGCCAAACTTGAAGACGGGTCACGGTCAGCAGGTGCAACTTTCAATTTATACGAAGCATACTCGGAACAGAATACAAAATGGATGCCACTTACTTTCTCCCGATGCAGTTTCTCGGCCCAGTTGCGAAAGGCTGAAACCCTTCTTTCTTGTCACCTGCGAAGCGGGGGTCATCAAGCCAGCGCTCGGGGATGAATGAATCTGGCAGAGTGAAATTCTCCGGACTGTGATACACGGCCCAATGCCAAACTTGCACAAGCGTCTTTTTTTGCACGTGTTAGCGGTTCCTGATCGTATTTGTCGCAAGTTGAGTTGATGCTTTGACTTACGTCAGGAGGCACATATTGGCCCAAGAAGACACCGCCGTCGCTCGTCACTCTGCGTGGAATTCCAGTCGGGAGCGGAGGATACATCCTCAAGCCCTCGTTTATCACGGCGTGCATATACACAAGCTTCTGCGAACTAACCATGTCGATCTCGTCTTCAGACGTGAATGAATTGCGAATTTCGTCATTGAGCTTTTTCAGAGCACTTGGGTTTTCCAAAAGGTAGTACGTCATGCCCGAAAGCGCTGTCGCGGTAGTCTCGGAACCAGCAGTGATGAGGGTCATCGAGTTGGTCGTCAACTCTTCGAAAGTGAGTTCCTGTGGTGTTTTAGCCCGGCATCTCATGTCTCCCAGTAGTGGAACCGCCATACCTCAGGGCCTTTCTTCCGCAGCATGGAATCCATGAAGTCTGGTCGCTGAGTCTCGGCCGAGATTCGTTTCTTAACTTTCTCCTTCGTGAGTGCGTGATGCTCCTCGCGCTTTGTCTTGATCCCGGCCGGCAGAAACTTCATCAGGACTTTCTCGAGCACGGGAAATCGCCGTATGTTTGTCTTGAAAGAAAGCAACTTCACGCTGTCGAAGATGAGCTTGACCCACGGATGGTAGCCCGAGTCCTCCAAACAGTGGAAAGGCTCTCCAAAGGCCAAGTCGCCGATGACGTCGAAAGTAGTCCAGTTATACCACGAGACCAAATTCAGAGCGTCCGACCCCCCAGCGCAGTTTTCGCGCAGCCTTTGAATCAGGAGATCGACATAGGCTTTGATGATTGGCTGCTGTTCCAACATCGCCTGCGCCGAGAAGCCATGCGATAAGGCCCGGCGGAAACGGGAGTGGTCCTCACGGTTGGCGCCGATGATGCCGTGCCTCGACTCGATGACGGCGACGGGATCTCTGCCATGATCGCCGGTATTTTTCTTCAAGTGACCGTGCAAATCTTTAAAGGAGTCGGGGTGGTTGTAGGCAAGCTCGTCGGGGGCGACCCTCACGATGGGACCATATTCCCGGTGCAGCGCGAGAATCTTTTGGTGCGACTGGCCCGAAAGGCTGTTGCGGACGTAAGGTATCCTTGTGGCGGCCCATAGCTTGGGCCCAGGATACTGGCGCAACGGGTGGAAGTATACATTGTAGACAATTGTACCGAAAACGTAAGCGAGAGCCTATGAGTCTTCAGCCTCAGTGACATCAGACAAGTTCGAGGCAGACGACCGACGATTGATCAACGTTGCCAAAGTTGAAAGTCGCACTTACCAAAGACACGGATCCAATCAAAGCCAAGGGAGCCACGTTGAAGTTGACGACATGACTCGCAAAGCCTGTACTCTGGGTCGCCATGATGTTCGCGGTTAATGAGCGGGTCGATCAAACACCAGGACAATACGGGGAACTCGAAGGTAACCCCAAAACACATAGTAGTCGAGTGCCCCGGAGCGTCTTTTATCAAGACGAACGAATATGGCGGGGAACGGGTTTCGGCCGAGGTTTCCACCCCCGATCTCCTCCCCTTATGGCTGCGAGGTGTCGTAAACCTGCATAGTATCACAACTTGTGTGCTGAGGAAATGGGACGAAGTGGCGAGTGACGGACGGACAGAAAACCTGTGCGCGGCCACTAGGCCAGACCATCTCGGGCGAGGAGGGTCGTACGCAGTGGTACGGTCTCCGCCTTTTGCATGTCATTGCATAATTCTAACCCGTCCGATCATCTCGCCCCTCCCACACACTCGGCGGTCGCCCTGCAACGGAATCCCGCGATTCGATCCGCAGCTGGGCAATGTTCGGTCCATCGGGATGTCGGACCGCCAATTGTGACCAATGCCGCCGTGGATCATGCCGTCGGGCGTCAATCAAACACCGAGTGAGAGAAGGCCTGATTTGCGTTTGATAGTTTCGAGTGGGTGTGCGTTGAAACCCGGTGACATATATGCCAACCACTTTGGGCTTCGCTCAACGGCCTGCAGATCAGTCGGAGATTTCGAACGGGTTCCCTTCGTGCGCAGATTGACGCAACTCATGTTGACTCCAACATGGATGAAATATCGTGGGATATCATGCAATATGTGTCCTTGAATCATTTGGTGCAGTGATTCCCCAGCTTCCGACTGACAGGGTTTTAAACTTTGATCTAGGGCACATATGCAGGACATCATCACTTTATTCATAATCTACACCAATCAGGATATGCTTATTAGTAGCATTCAAGTGCGGCCCTGTGCTAGTGTACATTTGAAGACCAGGGGCACATAAAAACCCCACGAAGACGTAGTAAACGCAAAGTTGACTGCAATTCAGGTTTTGCAGTACAGGAGGCGTTTCCGCGAGCATTGTCTGGTTCAATATCTAAAGCAAAAGAGGGGGGGAAGAAGAAGAGAAAATCCACCAGAAAATCCACCAGCAAAGCCGTGGTATCCCCGTGTGGGTCTTCTGGCCTCTATTTACTCTGCAGGATTCGATCGAGTCGATCATGCTCAAGCCCGTTGTTCATCAGATTCGCTTACTCGGGAAGAAACTGCCGACATCACATCATAGTTTACGTCAGCTAATGTTATATACCATCCGTCTTAAGTCACCCAATGTCCACGTTCGTTTCTTCGTAATGCACTCTCCCGAATCAATGTAGTAGTCCTGTCCGGCTCGATGCTGAGCTCGGTGTCAAAGTGGTTATGTTCTCTCTTGCGCCATCAGGTTCTTGGTTATGCGCCATGTCCACAGCCACGAGAGTTACATCAGGTCCCTCACCCACTGCATCTACGTAGTATACCCTATGTTGAGTTCGGTCCGGGTCTATGCTACTGAGCCTCTTGACGAAATCGACGGACGAATCATATCATCCTTCATCTCAAAAGCCGAATTAGTTCCCGCCCAAGAAAATACTGGTGACTGCGTTGCGTCATAATCAAAGCACGTACAAATGGCAATGATCAATAGATTTCTTGAGTAGTTGTATGGTGTACAGATATGGAACCTTCTTCCTTTCATTCTCGTGGTATCGTCCTCCAAGCCCACCGTTGACATAAACATAATCATAAAGAAAAAGGTCGAAAACAATTACAGAGCCTCTACGGGATCCATCGCACCAAGCAAAGACAGCCTGGCAATCCTGGCATCCGTCTGTATGGCTGCCATGAGTTCCAGTCTCCCCCGCCGGAGGGGCAATCCAACCATCGCTTGTGGCTCGACTCACATGCTGAGCGTGCCTCGACGTATGCTTCTGACCTTGTGAGCATGCACGTTGCACAAGCGTCTGGTGGTTCGGCATACGGACCGTCCCAGTAAACAAGTCTTCGTCCCCAGATTGGGTTTTTTTTTTGGTTTTTCTTTTCTGTCGCACCTCTCTCTTCCCCTCCCTTCCCCTCCCTTCCTCTCCCTCCCTCCCTCCCTCTCTCTCTCTCTCTCTCTCATCAATAACCCCTTTTCCACGCCCACTTCGACGTCTTTTATATCGGACGCTGCGTGGACAGTCGTGCAAAGAGGGCGCAGATCAGCATCAACACCAACGGCTGCACACACTGCGAAGAGAATGTGAAAGCAGAAGGGCCGGCTGGTACAGAAAGTATTTATAAAGAAATTCAAATGTATTAAGGCTCCATACGACTGGACGTTTAAGGTGGGGTGGGGGGATAAGCTCTGTCAGGCGAATCGTGTTTGTTGTTTGAGCATGGCCACGTCGACCTAGCCATTGAGTTGGTTGACGTGGTACCATGTGAAGGGATCCGCCGAGGCTTCGACCCTGTACTGGTGGATCGCGCCGTTCACAATGGTGTAGAAACGCTGGGCCTGGGTCGTGGCGATCGCAGTCGCGTTGCCAAACGTCTTGTCGAGCGTCGGCGGCCTGACCGTCCAGGCCGTGCCGTTCCAGTACGACGAGACCAGCATGCCGTCGGCGGTGAGGTACGTCGTCAGGCTCTCAGTCCAGCCGGTGGACCCGAAGCTCAAAGAGGCGATCTCGGGCGCAGGGTTGGTGGGGAGCTTGGAGGTGAGCGCGTTTCCTGGATCATCTTGGTCAGTTGCCGAGACTCGCCTCCGTTGCCGCGAAAGGGAGTGTTCCATGCTTACCAAAGTTGCCAAACTCCCAACGACGGTCGGTCAAAGGCCCGGAGATGATCTCCAAGAGGTTGTCGTTGATGGACTGGTAAACGCGAAGGGCGTTGGCGTCCGTCCCCGTCGGGCCGTTGCCGTTGAAGTCGGTGAAGGGGTTCATGGAGAGGCCGCTGCCGGGGACGACCTTGTTGTTGATGGAGGGCATCACCTGCCACTGGTTCTTGGTCGAGTTGAGGAGCTGGACTTGCCCGTTGCCCTCGTACGCGAGCAGGAGCGTGTCGGTGCAGCTGGGGCAGACCTGCCAGTACGCGGCGAGGCGGGAGCCGTTGGAGGCCTGCGGGTTAAGGGTGGGGTTCAGAGACCCCGGCAGCCAGTCGCCGCTGACGGGGTTCGGGGAGTAGATCTCGGAGATGGTGTTGTCGCTCTGCAGGTAGTAGAGGCTGACCTGGAACCGGTTGGTGACGCAGGCCAAGGGGGTGCCGGGCTTGACGTCCAGGGCAGGGATGGAGGAGGTGTTCATGACGCTGGCCGTGACGTTCCGCTTGGTCCACGACCCGCTGAGGGAGTCGAAGAGCATGACGTTCAGGCCGTTGAACTTGTCCTGGTAGAAGACGGCGGCGCGGCCGACGTTGTTGTTGTCGGTCCAGTTCGTCGCGGCCAGGCTGGAGCTCTCGAGTATAATGGAGTTCTTGCTGTTGACCTCGCCCGCCGCCGCGTCAGAGCTGCTGCCGCTCTTGCCCATGCTGAGGCCTACGGCCAGACCGACGATCAGAATCAGCAGCATGCCGATCCCGACGGCGGCGAGGATGAAGGTCTTCCGCTTCAGGCCCAGAATCGTGTTCTCCTCCCGCTGGGGAGTCATGGTCTTGGGGTTAAAGAAGCTGGCATTGTCGTCGGTGTTGGTGTTGATTCTCGAAGGCGGGACAATGGGCGAGCTCGCCATGGAGACGGGCGCGACGTAGGCCGGCGCGGGTGAGATAGGAGACGGGCCGCCGCCGCCGGACGTGGCCTCTTGGTATTTGCTGTCGATGACGCACTTGTCGCTCGGCATCATGGACTGGCGCATCACCACCTCCAGGTCGCTGTAATCCTTCTTGTCCATCGCGTAGTCCGTCTTGGAGTCCATGTTCGCACGTCTTGAGGGTTGCCTGGTCGAGTTCGGAGCCGTACGTATTCGTGTGGGTCGGAAAACGATTCTCTCTCTCTTTTGTCGTTGGGAAACTCGGCAGTTCAAGTCGTGATCGTGAACGTGGACCGGCCAATGTGTAGTAAGAATGTAGGTAAGAGGCTATTTGTTATTAGAACCATGAGCCAGCATGGCTCTGAAAATAGAAAAGGTGAAATTGATATTGGCAAGTCAAGCGTGAATGGACGAAAAGAACGAATGACTGACTAGAAAAGAGCGTTAGAGGTAAAGGGATAAGAGAGGGGGAGGGGACGGGGATCAAGAGGAAAAAACCTTGAGACGAGGGAGCATTCAAGACAGGAAAGGGCATCAAAACCGGGCACAGGCTCCACAGGTCCGTGGTGCTTGTTACAATGGCATCACTCTTTCGATGGTGGTTCCGGGCGAGGGGCATCCGGATGATCGGATTTGGCCTCTCGCCAACGACCCCCCAAGAGCATTCGACAGGTCCAAGGCAGGGGTTGTGAGACCGAGATCAGATTTCTGCAACTACTGCAATGGCAGGAAGTGTGTGTTGCCGAGTCCCCTCGAGTGTGAATGAATCGCGCATCTACCGGGCTATGCCTGGCTACTTGCTCAAAAGGGTATATTAACACATGGGCATGTAAACCTATTGGACGAAATGTGACTCTCTGATTGGACGCTTCTCTGGGGATATCTTAAGCTGTTACTCTATAGCGCAGGCTATGCAGTAGACTGACTCGAGCATCGCAGGCCTGCCATCCCGTCATCCGAGTTTCACAAGAGGCCTCTCTGCCCTGATCTGGGAGAGACAAAGGCTTGACTGGATGAATCCTGTATCCAGTTATTGAACCTGCCTGTCGATTCCAATCTCTAGATTGAAAACTGAGGTCAGTAAACAGGCAGCTTCATTGACCGTCGAGATATGCTCGGCGACGGTCGACAACCATTGAGAAAGAGTGGAACCACAACCGCAGGCAACAACCGCGCTGTAGGGTGCGGCGGCTATGTGCCAATGCGAGTGCTCAGTCGGGCACACCCCTCCTTGACACGGCACAGCAAGACGAGGGTGTGTAAGAGAAGGCCGTTTTCTGGATCCCGTTCCCAGGATATATCCATGCAAGGCTGCCAAGCGACCCACAGGTACGAACGGACACAGAGCATGGCGGCGGCGGTCAGCCACCCCAGCGCTGAAGGCGACTTGAGCAGGACCACCATCACGTTGGGACGTTTTGGCACTCTCGCGGGTTCAGGAAGATGGAATCATCTCCATGTCTTTGAGGAGTCATGTAAAAGCCAGAGAGAGTCTGGTTCTCGCGGGAAAACGACTTGAGGAGACGCTCACAAAGCCAAATCGGCCTCAGCCGACGAGGAGATGAGATGCGAGGGGAAAACTCGTAGTCGGACCCAATGAATGTTTGCCAAGACACGACGAAACTGCGCCCTTTACTTGGTTCACTTCTGCCGCTCATCAGCAGGCCGCAAGACATTTATATGGGATCGAGTCCTTTTTTGAAGTCTGTATATGCTCGTACGCCTCCTCCACAGCCTCCGCAGTGGCAGTATCAGATTTGCCACTCCAAGCACGAATCTGGCCTAGTAACGGCCCCCCTAGTGGCAGCCTCAAAGGCTGCAGCCTTCAGCCTTAAGAAATCCGTCTCCACAACTCTACCGGTACTTCTTCGCCGACATCAAAGGGGGTGGTGGGTGGGTGGCTGCGCAAGAATGGCAGATCTAAACTCTACGCACCTCAGTGGCAGGTTGGGCATACGCGCGCCCCGCAACCCCCCCATCATGATGCACGTGGGTGACGGATCGTTGTGCAAGCATGTCTCGTTACAAGCCCTTGGGAATAAGGCTGCTGCTGCTGAAGATTGACTCGGCCGGGAGTGTCTTGGAACTGGTTCGAGTACTGAAACAATCTTGGTTCGCGGGCATCCACCGAGTCGACCGCTAAACCAGGTGCGGCGGGCTTCGTTTGCAAGAAAAGAAGAGAGAGAAAAGGTTTTTCAGGTAACACTCTCTTCTGGTTGGGATGGGACCGCGAGCACCTCCTGGCTAGGCGACTGCAACCACCAAACAAATCCTGGCCATGCATATCCATCCGTACCTACGTTGGAAGGGGAGACTTGTGCGGCGGTGCCGCGGACCGACTACCGTGGTAGCACGGCGACACGCAAAGGTAATCGAGGTTGCGAGGATGCGAAGAGTGCGGATAACCCGAGGGACGGATGGATGGATGGATGGTTGGTTGGATGTGCGGCAAGGGAAGTCTCAAGATGGAGACCAAGGACCTGTTTTTCACAACAGCCTTGGCGAAGCTAAACATGGTGGACAACCTTCCCTGAAGGAGAGGAATCAGCCCACACGCCACGTTCGTTTCACCCGCTTCGACAGGCCACGCTCTCGGTAACCCACAAAGTGTCACCTATCTTGTCAGTTGTTCCCCCTCTTCCCTATTCCCTAATCTGTAGGAATATAAACTACCTCCCTAGTAGTGCGCTACTCATGTCATGACATGTGTGGTCGGTGTGACAGGAGTCTCTCGAGGCACTTCGAAGCAGGTGACGGGTTTCGCTGGTGCAGCACACAGCCGTGCGCTCCCCCCTCCCCCTCCCCGCCTGGAGAATCCATCCGGGCAGGGTCCTTTACTTACGTAGTAATCAGATTACAGGACGTGGCAAGTATTGTACTGGGATAGATGGCCAAGGTCGCTCTGGTTTATAGCCGTACGAAAGCACGGTAGGAGGGGGGAAGCATGGTATAAGTATCATGCCTGATGCTCGACGCAACACAGCAAGTGTCAGACAATGGCTCTCAAAAAAAAAAAAAAAAAAAAAAAAAAGTGACAGAAAAATAAGGCCGAGAAACGAAGAGGGCGGATAGATTGAAGGTCGGTCGTCCTTGGATAGCTGGGTTCCCGCTGACGGCGACGTTGTTTGAGTTCGTGGGAGCACCACGCTCTACTGTCGCTGGGGAAGGCCTTTGGTCAGAACGACCAGTCACATCGCGTCCCCGGGGTGCCGCCCCCCCTCCCCTCCAATAAACAGGGTCTGTCGGTCCGTGAATTCTGGCGAGCGTCCAGCCGAAATTGAACGTCCTTGGAAAAGGACAGGGGTCCCGATCAGGGTATCCCGCTTCCCAGCGTCACTGTGAAACTGAGGGTGGAACGTGTCCCCTACGAAAGTGCTCCGTCCAACTCTGATATGCCTTCCGGCCGAGAGGCTTGGACGACAGACCGTCGGCTGAAGATTCCCCCAACTTGCCTCCCCCCACACAGCTCAGATCCTTATTGTAGATTGGGGAATGCCGGGCACAGGCAGCTTGGCCGGATGCTACTCTCCTCTGAGGGGAGCGCTGACCAAGGTGTTGCGCCAGGAAAGACGCGAATATCCACGATGGACAACAACGGTTCATGGCGGCATCGCTTCAGAGCTCACCACGAGACTATTGCAACGCGGCCTTGACGATTGACCACATGTGTCGAAATACCTGCTTGGAGTGAAAAGAGGAATGATTCACACACACAAACAGGGATCCCGCTCCGTGGACTCGCCGAGACTGCGCGCTCGGCTGCAAAACGGCAAAGGCGTGTCAAACCCAACCCGACGCTCTCCAGCCGTTTGTCCCGGGATGAGACGAACTGCTGCACAACGACGCCACTGCCGAGTCAGACATACACACACATACACGCAGGAACAGACGAGGAGCAAAAGACGCTAGCTACTGTTTGGTGCGCGCAGTCACGTATGTATGCCGGGACTGTCCAATAGGAAGAACCATCCACGCCAAAAAAAGGCCCAGCCTCCAAACACATGCGCTTGCGATTAATGAGCAAAACCACTTTATCACTTACTCACGACAGTGCATATCGCGTGCTAGAGGTCTAGAGCAAATAGGCGAAGGGAGTTCGGGCACGTTCCGTAGCTTATCCTGAAACTCATCTCAGCCGCTCGATACGGGCAGCCGCGCGCGCGAGAGAGAGAGAGAGCCGTTCTCTGGACCAGAGCCGCTGGACACACGGGACGCCGGCCGCCGTTCATGTGTTCATGGTCATGATGCTGTTTACCCGCGTTTGTCGCCAGCGTCTCCCTTAGATCCCCCCCCCCCCCCCCGGCCACTCGCCCACCACCACCACCACCGCGCGCGGCCAGCGGACGAACCGGGCGAAATTGCCTCTGGAACGCGCCCGTTGAGCCGTTAGACGCGCCGACTTTGCTGTGGGAAGGCGAACGAGAGCAGTAGCGCCGCCGCGCCTCACTTCGGCGTGCCCGCCGTCCCCTCCACATCTCGCGGTGTGGCGCACGAAGGCGGGCATGCCGTGGGGAGGTCGGCACGCGCGGGGCCGATTTGCGTAAGGGTCAGCGGCCGGGCTCGCCGGGCGGGATTTTTTGCATTGCCAACACTCATTATTAAAGCCCATCTCACAATATGTACTCTCACACATAATAACACCAAAAACACCTTTACAAGGCACTTGGTTGCTCGTGGGCTCGCCAGGTACACCATAGTAGCGATACAGTTAAGGGGAAAAACACAGTATAAATATCATGCCCAATGCTCAAGACAATAACTAACACTCGATACATTCGTGCACCATCACACACGCGGTCTCTCTCTCTCTCTCTCTCTCTCTTTCTTTCTTTCTTTCTATACACTTACGCTGGAGCACTTTCAGTCTTGCCAATTTTCCCAAAAATCACGCCTCCCCTAAAATGAAGACGTCAATCACCAAAGCTCTTGTAATCACTCTAGCTGCCACCGTCAAGGTCGCCAAGGCGTGTGCGGATTACAGCCAGTGCCGCTGTACAATGGCCGATGGCTCTATCAACGCGACCATCACAACGCAAGCGTGCGCTCTTTACCACAAGGCAGCCGGTCTTGACGGCACTTCTGGCTTCGGCCTTACTCCTGCCCTGGACGATGATAATGTGGTCTGGTGCGTGGACGGAGATGTCGACGACGGCAAGAGACACACATACGTTGACAACTGCAAGATGCGGGAATTCTGCACTCAGGCAGGCGCCACAGGCAACGACTCTCTTTGCCGGGTTAAGGTCCCGCAGCCCTGAGATTTTCTTTTTGCGCAAACCACCGAGTCGATAGGGCCGACCGACGGGCTGTCCGAAGGTCCGAAATGCTGCGGGATGTGGAAAGTCACGCCGCAAAGATATTGGCTGTAGCATAGTTGTTGGGCATCAGCGATCAGCATTGCCCGGAGATGCCCCAACAGAGAGTGAACAAAGTCTAGATGCATACCGCCTGGGTGGAGGTGTTCGATGGAGCTATGGGTATGTTCGCACTTCCGGGAGCCTCTGGTTGATGCTGGCGACGGACGTTATGATTTGTTAGTGTTGGTATGTGGAGGGGGACGGTGAGTCACTAGAGGTCACGTGACTTACCGCCCTTAGCAGAATCCTCTACCACCACTAAATAGTCTACTAGCAGCTATACATTCACTTAATAGAAACACACTTTACTATACTACTATTTATACCCTATAAGTATAAACAGTAATACAGTAATATATATATTTATTAATATAAGATATCTTACCTTTAATAACTATAGTTATACTAATATTAATTAATAGTTAGATCTTTAACTATAAATTAATAAGGTTTACTATATATTAACTATATAGTACTAACTTTACCTTTTTTACTTTTTTATTTAATATAAAAGTTTATAAATTAATAAGTATTATAAAAGATCCCTCTATCTACTCTATTTATTATTATAAAAGTTATATAGTAAGTTACTATTAAAAATCCTAAATAACTAATTAGTATATCTACTATTACTATATTAGTTACTAATAGTAATATAGGTTTATAAGAACTGCTATAACTACTAATCTCTATATTAATATAAATATATATTATAAATACCTATTTTAGTATTAATCTTCTTCTTAATAAATAAGACCCTATAAAGGTATTATTATACCTTACTTATTAAATAGCTATTTAAAAAGAGGAAGACCTTTATAGTTAAGACTTATAGAAGGCCTATTACTATAACTTTAAGAGCTAGTTAGTTACCTTATTTACTATAGCTAACTTAAAGGTATTAAGTATTTTTTATAACTTCCTTCTCTATTAAAGAGTCTACTTCTTAAAGGATAGCAGCCCTATTACCCTTAAGCTTATTAAGATTATTAAATAAGACCTCTTTTACCTATAGACTAATAAGGAAGTAGAAGCTCTATATATTAAGTCTAGCTAATTTAATAACCTTACTAAACACTATAGAGGATTTATTTATAACTTCTAATATAGATATATTAGCTTAAAGTAGTAATATTAGTTATAGTTATAGAGTAATTAATTATAAAGCAGTTAATTATAATATATTATAGTAAAGATTAAATAATAACTAACTACTAAGTACTTACTCTATAGTTTACTAGTACTTAAATAACTAGCTATACTATTTCTATAGCTTTAACTATTTAAAGTAATATTAGTACAGTTTAAACTATAGTACCTTCTGATTCCCCTACTAAGTCTAACTATAGAATAGAACAGTCTAACTATAAGGCCTACTTAACTATTATTTTACTATCCTATTATTACTATTAATAAGGCTAATAATTATTATTAAATAGCTATACCTTATAATTTTACCTCCTACTAACTTATAGGACCTCTACCTCTAATACTATAACCTATACTATAGTAACTAACTAACCTTATAAAGTTATTAATAGATAAAATAAAGTATAGTAATAACTAATATAATATCTTTAATATTAAGATAAGTATTTTTAAAGATAACTATAGTAAGGTTAATATCTATAGCTACTAGTTAGCTCCTACCTTCTTACTAATACTCTATAGTAAGGCTACTACCTTTTACTATTAATATATTTATACTACTAGTATTAAGGATTTTAATACTATAGTTAACCTTATTAAAAGCTACTTTAAGAATACTAAAGTAACTTAAACTTACCTTATTAAGTAGTATAAAACTATCTTCCTCTATCTTACTTATAATAACCCTAATAAAAGTAAGTTATAAGTACTTAAAGCTTTAATTAATAAGCTTATAATTATTTAATAAGCCTTATTAAACACTTACTATAATAATAAAATCCTTAAGATATAACTTCTAAATATATATACTAGTATATAAAAGTATAAACTCTACCTTTTTAACTTATTACTTACTCTAAAGAGTGTTACTAATTAGTTATAGTTATCTATAGGTACTATAGTTTAATAAGAGAAGGCTACTTACTACCTCTTTAAGTAACTTATTAAACCTAATAAGTAATATTAGATTAACTATACCTACTATAGTTAAAGGTATAATAATTAATTTAATAATAATAATAGTAGTACTTACTTATTTAACTATAAACTACCTTACTCTTACTCTACTAATAAAAAGTACTATATTTACTATAAGACTAATTATTAGTTTAGTAAATACACTACTAATAAGTAATATAAGGTATATAACTAATTTAAAACTAATTAGTATATTTAAAATACCTTATATACTATATATTATACCTTCCTTACTATATATAAAGGACTAAAGCTTTTACTTACTACTACTAGTACTATTAAAGCTAGTAATAATAAAGACCTTTACTAATACCTTTAAGAATTTACTATTAATAATAATAATAATAAGGGACTATTAAATAACTCTTTTTTTATAACTACTATATTCTTTAGTACTACCTCTCTTAATAGGAATATTCTTACTACTAATCTTACTAACTAGTCTATTAGCTATTAGCTTACTAAGGTTAACCTATATAATAATACTATAAAGGTACTTATAACTGTATTTACCTTTAAGTAGTATTTAGTAAATATCTTCTAAAGTATCCTACTAGATATATAAGCTTTAATATATTTAACAGTAGGTTACCTTTAAGCTCTTACTTTATAAAAGATTTAGCTAAATATAGTTATTAATAATACTAATAAGAGCTAAGCTAATATTAGATTTAGTAATAGTAATATAATACTATTAATTAGTACTATTATAGTTACTATACCTTTTAGATCTATTACCTTTTATATAATACTAACTAATACCTTTTTCCTCCTTTATTTAGTTAATATAGATTAATTACTTATTTACTTTAATAACCTTACTAATACACTATAGTAAGATAATATTATTATACCTATTATTTAAAAATAGGGGTACCTATAGATACTTCTTAAACTGCTTAAGTAAAGTCTAGTAAATAATTATCTTATTATTACTAAACTATAATAACTTTACTATTACTTTAAGTACTTATTAATTTAGTAACTTTATAAAGTCTTCTATAATATAAGGTATAATAATATTAAGATAAAAGTAATTAAAAGGCTTATTAAGTATTACAAACACTATTAGCTCTATAGTAGTACTTCTTTCTATTTCTAATTTATTTTATATAATAAATATTACTTTAACTATAAAGTTATTATTAATATTATATACCTTAATAATAATAAGCTAGTCCTTTATATAGTTAACTCCTCTACTGTAATTAATACAGCCTATTTTCTTTATAATATATCTACTAAAACTATATAAAAGGCTATTTATCTCTATTAAATTAATATATACTAGAGTCTACCTAACTTTATTACTACTAATATAAGATATAACTTTATATTTACTAAGTTTAACTATAAGACTTAAGTAATAAGTATTTAAGTTAAAATTATACCTATTAAGGTATATTATAGTATTAAAAAGGTTAAAAGATACTATACTATCCTCTACTATACTTATAATATTATTAGAAAGGAGTACCCTAGTATTTTATAGGAGTTAGTATTTTAAATAGTAGTAAAAGCTATTAATAATACTATAAGACCTAATAGTATTATTCCTACCCTCTTTATATTTAGTACCTATCCCTATATAACTAGTAAATTACTTCCTTTATTTAATATTATTTAATATATAACTATAATATATAAAGCTAGTAATAACCTCTATAAGTACTTTACTACTTAATAAGTTAATAAAGCATTAAATATATATAATAGCCTTATTATTACTATATTAAAAAGCTTACTAATTAGTAGTTATATCTATATCTAGTATAAGAAGGGTACTTAGTTTAGACTATATAAGCTTCTCTTTATTAATAGTAAGAATTATACTATTAATACTAATAGTTTATATACCTTTTAATCTACCTCTATTAAACCTTTTTATAATAATAATAATAAGGATAAGCTTACTATAGTTAGTAATAAGTAGCCTAACTCTAATATTAATAATAACCTTATAGTTAATAAAAAGACTACTATTAATATAGTAGTACTTATCCTTACTTCTAATAATAATAATAAGGTAACTATACCTCTATTACTATAGTACCTCTTAAAATAAGGAGTATACTATAAGACCTAATTTAAAGGTAAAAAGTACTTATAAGTTAAATTTATAACTACTATTATACTCCTATTTAAAACTAATAATAACTACTATACCTTCTTATTACTAAAGAAGTAAGAGGTAGTAAAGCTTACTACTACTTTATACACTTAAAGAGTTATTACTACTTTAGGTTAGCTCTTTAAAGAGTTAACTACTAAAGAGTACTAAGGCCTTATTAACTATAGTATATTTAAAGTTATTTAATATAACTCTAAAGAGTATACTAATTATATATTTAAATTATATATAGTTTATAAAATTAAAGATATTAATAGAAAACTATATAAAAAGTTATACCTTATTATATAGAGCTACTCTAATAATAGTAAAAAGGAAATCCTTATCTAGTTACCTACTATTTAATATATAAGTTAATAGTTACTTCTTATAATTATACTATTACTAATTTAATAAGGTTTAGTTATTTAGATTTATAATATTACTTAAGCCTATACCTAGTTAGCTAATACACTTAAGAGGTTAATATATACCTATCTCTTAATTAAGATCTACTACCTTTACTCTAAAGAATCTATTATAATTATTTAGTAACTACTCTATAGGTGTTACGACCTAACAAGACTGTAAGTGATAACAGCCCCACTAGAGCTTAGAAGCACGGGCGGTACAGTATCTTATATACTAACGGAAGGATAACTCCCTATAGAACGGAAGAACTATAGATAAGTTATGTAATAATAAGATAAGGTGATCACTCTACAGGACCTACTAAGTAATTACTAGGATCTACTGATTAATTACTAAGACCTACTGAGCGGTTACTAGGGAAAAGAAGTAATTATAACTAATAGAAGTAAGGCTTTAAGAAAGATTACTAGATATTAAGACTTATATATAGGATAAACTAAGTCTAGGACTTAGGATAAACTTCTATAGCTCTTTAGTAATTAACTTATAATACATTCTCTAAATACCTTTTAGTATCTTATCTGTGTTTTATTAATAAAGAAGTTATATAAGCTACTCTAATAACCTTTAACTATTTAACTAATTACTAAGTAATTAATAGACTAGTAAGCTAATAATACTATTACCTAAGTATTAACCCTAGCTATACTTTTAGTAGAAACCCTACTATTAGATATCTAACTATAATACTTTAATTACTCCTATTAAGTAAGTTAACCTTAATACCTACCTAATAGTACTATAATAATATCTACTACTAATACCTCCCTAATATCCTTAAAGGGTAAGACCCCTACCTTAACTACTAGTTAAAACTTAGCCTAGGAACTTACCTTAGCTAAGGATATTAATATAATAGGCTATACCTTACTTAATATTAAACTGGATAATAATAGAGATATTACTCTAACTAAAGAAGCCTATTAAAAACTCTACTACTCTATAATAAAGTTTAAAGAAAATAAAGGATATTTAGTTACTATATAGTAAAAGAATAATAGTAATATAGCCTAAATACAGGCTATTATTAATAACACTCTCACTAAGCTTAAAGTAAAGAATAATAAAGCTATTAAGCTAGGATATAAAGTTAAAACCCTCTAAGGAGTAGCTAATATTATCTTAACTCTAGTAGAAAGACGAAATAAGCTTAAACTTAACTCTCCTAGCACCTATAATAGTACTAATAGGTATTTAAGAGGATTCCTAATCTAAGTATATACCTATTAGACCTTTTATACTACTAACTTCTATAATAAAACTAAAAGGGTTATCTATATAGGGACCTTTTTATAAGGAAGGGCGCTTTCCTAGTTTAAACCCTTTTAGGAAGAGTTCTTATAAAATAATAGTAACCTTAAATTATACTTTTATAAAACCTAAGGAATCTTTAGAACTATAGTAGGATTTAAGTACGCTTTAAAGTTACTATTCTAAGAATCTAATAAGAAGTAATAAGTAGAGAGAGATATTACTAATTTATAATAAACTAAGGCTACTTCTTACTATACTACTAAGTTTAGAAGGCTTACTGCTAGACTTAGTATAACTAATAACTCTTTAATCTTTATATTCTACTCTAGACTTAAAGAGGACGTTAAGGATAAACTTACTAAAGTTATAAGCATTCTAGAGGACTTTCTTTTATATATTAATCTTATAATTAAGATAGACACTTACCTATATAAATAGTATAAAGAAAAAGGGGAAATATAAAGGCCTAACGCTAATATAGGTAGAAAGTACGCTTAAGGGCTAAAGCTACTTTAGTAATAAAATAAGAGGTAAAACTAGTATTAAAAACCTTAAAGTAACTAGCTAAGTATGTTATAGGGACACTATACTAGACCTATAGACGTTAGTATAGCTTAAAAACAGGGTAGACTACCTTAAGATAAAAAGGATATTAAATACTATAACTATAAAAAGATAGAACACTTTATATAGGAATATAAGTAGCTTAAATAGCTATAAAATAAAACGCTCCCTAAATATATTAAATAAGCTAATATAGTTTAGAAAGAAGTTCTATACCTATAACTTTTATAGACTACCTACTATAATAATAACTGCCTTACCTACTAGGATAGGAAGGAATAAATAGGATAGTACTTAAAAGAACTAAAGAAGAAAACTGTATCTATTATAAGAAAGTAATAGGGATAATAAGAATAAGACTCTAAAAGATAGAACTAATAGTTAATCTAGAAGCTTATCTAAATATATAACGCTATATAAGAATAGATTGAGTAACTATACACTAAAGATACTTTAGATATCCTTAAATAATAACTAGAAAGAAGGATTTAGGCTTAGGGTAATTACTAGAAATAACTATAGCTAGAATAAGACCTATAGGACACTGTTCTTAAAGCTACTAAGTTAGGGACTTAACTAACTAAAGTTATTACTATAGGATAATAATAACTATAGGAATAAATATATAACGAACTGTAAAACTATACCTATAAAGGAAATATTACTACTAATAACTAAGCCTATTATTAGATCCCTATTAAAGAACTTATTTAGATAAGGACTTAAACTAATAAGGTAATTAATAGAGTATTAAATAAGTATAATAAATAGATACTTTATAATCTATACTAAACTATAAAAATACTACACTTAAAAATAAAATAATTCTAATAATAAATTAATAATAAGAGGACTAATAGAGGGAATATAGAACGCTTAGTATAAGCCTACCCTTAACTATACTAAACCCTATA